>JAAKBH010000771.1:0-115215 GCA_019776075.1 Amaranthus palmeri
CCAAGTTTAAAGGTTAGTTCTTTTTTTTAAGTTTTTTTTTTTCCATGAACATGATTTTACATGATTTTTGTATAATTTTACATGTTTATTTCGGATGATTTATGTTGTTTTTAAGGTTTTTTTTCGTTTTTTTTATGATCTTGTTTTATGTGTTTAGATGTTTATGATCTTGATTTTAAGAATGTTTAAATGTGTATGATCTTGTTTACATGTTTGTGTTTTAGGGTTTAAATGATTCTTTTTTCATTTTTTCGAATTTTTTCAATAGCTTAATATTTTTTAGGGTTTACATGAAAAATACTAGTTCATATGTTTTTTAGGGTTTGCATGGTTTTTTTTTTTTTGGTTCATTTTTTTTTTTTCGAATCATGTTTCCTTTTTTTTTTGTTTTTTTTTTGTATCATTTTTTTTTTTCCGAAAAATATATGTTTTTAGGTTTATATGTTATGTTTTTTTTTTATCATATGTTTATGTTTTTAGGGTTTACATGAAATATACTTGTTCATATGTTTTTAGGGTTACTAGTTTTTTTTTTGGTTCATTTTTTTTATTTTCGAAAATTACTTGTTTATTTTTTTATGGTTCTTTTTTTTCAATATTATTTTAGGTTTATATGTTAGGATTTACATGAAATATACTTGTTCATATCTTTTTTTGTTTTTTTTTTTTGGTTTTTTTTTTCGAAAAATACATGTTTATTTCGTTTTTTACATGTTTATTTCGTTTTTTACATGTTTATTTTCGAAATTTTACATGTTTATTTTGTTTTTTAATTTTGTTGGTTCATTTTTTTAAATTTTCTGAGTTTATTTTGATATTATTTTGATATTATTTTCTGTTTAAATAATTTGTTAAATTTAGATGCCTAGAATGCGAAATCATTTAAACCAACGCATCGACCCTCGAACCGGTCAGCCATATGACCCTGATTCGCGACCGGTTCGACAGCTTGCCCGTTCTGACCCGGGCACCCAAGCGGTTCCGCTCTCTGCGGATTTAGAGGAGCATTTTCTCCGGTCAGACTTTAGGAGGGCAGCTGGGTCTGTCGATCCCTCTCCGGTGTCATCACGTGCTTCGCCACGTAACGCACCCACACCGGATAATGACACAGCTCAGGGCCCGCCACGCGAGGACCCTCCACCTCCACCCCTACACCGACCACCTCCACTTCCATGGCTGCCCATCGAGGGCACGTTTGCCAACGTGGATGGCAACCAAGTATCAACGTCCATTCGTAGGACGTTTGAGGCCTACCAAGATCCTGATGGGTATGCTTGGAAGTACCTATCTAAGGATACGATCGAGTTCTATTGGGATCAGTTTCAAGTAAGTATATTTACTACATTATTTCATTATTTGATTAACTTTTAACTGACTTGTTTGTTGTACTAATACTGATTGTTTTTGTCGTTTCAGAGGCAATGGTCTTGGGATCCCTCCATCACCGACACGGTGCGCAGGGAATGGTTGAAGAGAGCCAAGATCCGGTACAAGGACATGGTTCACTCAATGAGAAAAAGTCTCGAAGCAGATAATGAGTATAAACCTGAATGGGTGTCGGCAGAAGCTTGGCGAGAGTGGACACGGGCCTGGGCAGCTCCTGGCTACCAGGCTCAGCGGGAGCGAGGGAAAACAAACCGTCGCCGGGGCGATCCAACGGGTGTCGCAGAAGTCACCCATACCGGCGGCTCCGTGTCGGCCCGCAGGACACGGCGGATATTGGTAATATACTTAACTTTTTATTAATTTAAATTTTTAAAAATTTTGTTTTTTTGTTTATTTATACATTATTTTTATTAAACCATTCACTTTGTTTTTACAGGAAAAAAAGCAGAAACGCGCGCCCACCCCTTATGAGTTGTTTCTACACACTCATAGGGTGAAAACAATAGATGGGTTGCAGTGGATCAACGAGAAGTCCAAGGCCGTGAACGTAAGTGCAATTAATGATGTTTTTTTTTAAGTAATCATGAATCATAGTAGTTAGTTTTTTTATGTCCAAGCCCGAAATTTTTATATAGTTTTATGCTTTGTTCAGGACGAGTATTTACGCCTCCATGCCGAGCTGCCGGTAGATGCTCCTGAGGAGAAGGAAAATGACGCCTACTTTGAGGCCGTCAAAATTGTCGAAGCGCAGGATTCGACAAAGAAGTCCTCCAAGGCTGTGTTTGGTCTTGGTGAAGCCGCAGAGACTTATTACTCTGATAGTGCGGCGTCACAGAGTCAAACTCAGGAAACTCCTCCCCCCTTCAGCTAGTGAACGAGAGGTTGGATGAGCTACAGCAGTCCTTGAACACTGTAACTCAAAACATGTCCTCCAACATTTCGAGGGAGGAGTTTGAGCGTCTAGTGCAGGAGCATAAGCGTTTGAGCGATGAGTTAAATCACTTTCTCGGCTTTATGCGCGGCATATTTATCGAAAGAGGTTTTCCTCCACCTCCACCACCCAACTGATCTTACTTATTTGATGATGATGATGTTGATTAAACATATTTTTTTGTGTTTTTTTTATGATTAAACATTTATTTGGTTGTTTTTTTTTATGTTTGTATGATTAAACATTTATTTGTTTGAACATTTTCTTTATTAATTTTATTTTTGCGTTTTTTATTATATGCGTTTTTTATTATATTCGTTTTTTATTACGTTTTTTATTATATTCGTGCGACAATTTATTTTAGTAATAAAATAATAAAACTGGTCAAATGTGGTTTACAATTGACCACATTTGACCAGTTTTATTATTTTAATATTTTAAATCTAGCGACTAGATTCCGACTACGGCATTAGTAGGAAAACAGTCGGTAAAAAGAACCGCCAAAATTTGGTACGCTTTTCAGTCAACATAAGTTTGACCTTACCGACTACCCTCCTACCACATAAGTAGTCTCAGGTTAGTCGGTAAAAATAACCGCCAAATTTTGGTACGCTTTTTCAGTCAACATTATTTTGACTTTACCGACTATCCTCCTACCAAGAAAGTAGTCTCAGGTTAGTCGGTAAAAATATGGTCAACATTTGAAGTTTGACCTTACCGACTAAACCCCCTACTAAAACTGAGTCGACAGATAGTCGGTACAATTTTAAAAACATCTTTCAAAAAAAAAATAAAAAAAAAACAAAATCTCTTTTATTTTTACAGCGACTATTTAGCAACTAAAATTTAGTCGGTAGCAGCGACTATGTACCGACACAGTTAATTAGTCGGCGGTCCGACTATTCACCTACTAAATGATATTTGGTAGGTACGCCGACTAACTTAACGACTCAATTATTTTACCGACCATTATATACCGACTAAATTGATTTAGTCGGAGGTTAGTCGGTATTTACAAATACCGACTAATTTACGACTATATCTCATAGTCGCTAGTTTGCAAATTTTTTGTAGTGAATAATATACTAATCAACTAATAATAATAATAATATAATAATAATAATAATAATAATACTAAATATTAATAATAATAATAATAATAATAATAATAATAATAATAATAATAATAATAATAATAATAATAAATGGAAGGAGTATTATTAATATAAATTCAATAACATAGCTTAGAGTATCAGTAATCTACTCTTGGTTTGCTAGTTGGTGCATGTGCCTCATATCCATGAGGTTTCGTGTTCGAATCTCCCCTGCAACATTGTTGTGTTGATTGTGCGGGGTGTACACGCAGGCGCCATGTGGGTGTGACTAGGAGCCTAAAGTGCCACGTGGGCGTGACATGGCACATTAAAAAAAAAATTTTCTTTTTTTTTTTTGACCAAATGTGTTGGTTGCAAGGTGGTCGAAATTTTTTTTTTTAAAAAAAAATTTCTATTTTGGTGCAAATTGCTGAAATAGTGTTTTCTGACTAATTTTCGACTAACACGACAGTCGGAATTTCCGACTAATTTTCCGATTAACCAAAGTTAGTTGGAAATTCCGACTGTTTTCCTACTAAATTGACTTACTGACCATTCTGAGCCAACTGGATAGATTTAGTCGGAATTTAGTCAGTATAGCTCTATACCGACTAAACTGCGACTGTTTTTGGTAGTCGCAACTTTGCATTTTTTTGTAGTGTCTTGATTTACACACCTGCTAAGCATGAGAATTACATCAGACTTACAAAAACAATAATAACAAAAGGTATTTATTGACAGTGGTAGCTATTATTATAAATCATATTGACAATGGATAGGTAAATCAATCAACTTGTATACATGGTAGGAAAAATCTACCTTATAATAGAAAATATTGAAGACTATTACAAGATATATTTTAACCAATAAAAAACATGAAAAACATGATGAAAAACGAAATATGCTTAAACCAAAAGTAGAAATTGAATTACTTCAATTACACGTTCGATTATTTTATAGAACACTCATTTTAATATCATAAAAATAGTAATTAGGAGAAGACTATTATGTATAAAATTTTTATGTACAGTTCAAACAAATGATGACACAAATATTTCAACCAAATTATTAGTACAATATGTAAATGTAATTTTTGAAAAGTAAATACACTAATACAAAATACACACACTATAATTTTCCCTCCCGTTTCTACTAAGGAAATGGAGACAAATAATGTAGAAAATAAAGACAAAATGAGATTCTATTAAACAACAAAACACAAGCACATAGAGACAAAGTAAGTAAAAAATCAACTTATTGCATAACAAAGTATTTCCAACACTCCTACTTTACTAACTAGTATATGCACGGTTGAAAAGTAACAAATAGCGGTCGTAAAAAGAAGGAAAATGGAGTATCATTGCTAATTGAAACGCAAAGAAGAGTTCAAATGCTAAAGCTTATACACTACGTGCATGTATCAAACAACAAGTTATATGATAAAGTATAATCATGACGTAGGCTTGTTTGATTTAATATGGTAGCCTATAGCTTTACATTACTAACCACATTAGTCAATAATATTAACATCAATAAAAATGCATTTTTAAGACCAATGAGAACATTCTAATGCTCTATTCAGCACAATTAATACATAAAACAAGCATCACAATCATAGTATTAAGTCAGATTTTGCTACAGCACTCCTGACTTCAAATTAAGAAATTAACTATCAATAACACCGCAGAATACTATGATCTGTGTTCTTCAAGGTGTTGATCTAATCTACATAAACCATTAAACAGACAAGTAAAGAGTCTTATAGCTGTTAAGTAAAAGCTAACAAAATATAATTGAAATAAACCATTAAACAATAAACTTCACACCCTTGCTCTCTTCGTTCATTGATTTTCAGATTCATTAACAATATAAAATTGAAATAAGAAACGGAAGACATAGTAAGGTGAACAAAGATTAACAATTGAAAAAACTTAAAACCTGAATAATTGAAATACTATCAGCAACAAGAAACTATAAATATTCTTAAAGAAACATGTACACAAAGTATGAGATAAAAAAATCATAAATTTCTATTAGGAGTAAAAAATTATGTTGTAAGAATGTATACCTCAATAACGTTGTAGAATTATACAATTTTCAATACACAAACCACTCAAACCTAGAACCTAAAACTAATAAATTCCTTCAAAACAAGCACTTTAAATAGAAATTGAATAGATACAGGAAAATGATTGCGTTTTCTTGACAATTTTTTTTAATAATTTTTGAAAACAAAATACCTAGAACAACATCATTTATCAGCATTGTTAAGAAAATTGTAATTGAAGAGCACTTTAAATACATTCGAAAATAAAAATTACATCCTAATAATCAATAAGAGCAATGTGGTTTATTGTTAATTCGATGATGAAATGACTACTTGAATTTGTGATGGAACACATACATCAAGATCTGAGTAATGGAATTTGTGGCGGAGCAAATGCATCAAGACCCGAGTACTGGAATTTATAAAGAAATAAACCACAATTAGTTGAATCATATATAGAGAGGAAATTGAATTGTCAAGGAGAAGAGGCGCCATATCTTTAGAATTGAGGATGGTAAAGATGAATTTAAGGGATTAAAGATGGAAACACAAATATTTTTTAGGGGAAAAAAATATAAACTTGCATTATTGAAATAATGAAAACAGTATCTGGGGGAATTTGAGTTAAATTTTTTTCTTTTTTCTTTTTTCTTTTTGATCAATTTGGCTCACTTTTTAAAATGTCCTTATTTTCCTAAATATTTTTTTTATCTTTATAATACTAAGGCCATGCCTGGATTCAAGGTAAAAATTAAAGGGAAGTTGATTCAGCTCAAATGTTTTTGGCAAACAAATTCAAGAAGAAAATTGTGCAAGAGCAATTTTTTTTTCTATGTTTGGCATTTTAATGGACTAAAATTATAATATCTGAGAAATTTAATAATTTAGAATTTAGAAATTTATAATAAATATCAAAACTTATTTTGGGTTAATATAAGTTAATAGAGAGAGAGTAGTATCTAAATTATGAGAAAACAATTGGACTCAAGTAAGGATGACATGGTGCGTAAATTGATCTCTTTTCTCATTTTATTATTTTATCTTATTCCCCTTAATTCTCTTTCTTTTTTTTTAATTAATAAAATTTTGTCCAACTTTCATTATTAAGCCTATTTTTAATATTAGAAACCAAAAGAAATCAGAAAGTTGCTTTTCCATTTACTATTCATCATCCTCTTCCTTTTCCCTAAATTCTATTCAATTGCAAAACTACACGCCAAATCTTGTTTGCTCTACCTCCCGAAAATGTCGACCCACATTTGAAAACTCTACAACAACAATCCTATATATCTACATTTAACTTCGCAAGCAGCAGCCCAGATCTTCCTTGTTTACCTTCGTCCTAATGAAGACGAAGCAAGAATAACATTCTGCGGTGTTCCCTTCATTCTTGCTTTTGATTTCGAAGAACAGAGACTCCTTCTTCCTCATCTAATTTTCGAAATTGAGACAAGTTTATAGCAGGTATATTGTTCCTTCATTCACTACAAAAAAAGTTGCATATACCCACACTTATTTACCCACGCTTAATTAAGTGTGGTAAGACATTATCATTTAGCCACGCTTATTAAGTGTGGGAATATTAACCTCATTTATAAGAGTGGAAAAATGCATGCTGTATGAAATTTTGGTTATAAATTACCCACACTTATAAGAGTGGCTATATGCATTATTACCCTCACTTAAAAGCGTGGGCATTAGCCTAATTAAAAAAATAAAAACTCAAATGTTATTTACTGATTTAGGCGGGACAAAACTTATTAATTTAATTAAGAAAAATAATCAAAATTCAGAAACCATGAAAATTCGTTTCATCTTCATCGCCTCTCTTTCCTTGCAAAACTCCATTCCATTTTTGCCTTAAAATCCGCCATTTCGCACCCTCTGTACAAAAATCACTACAAAAAATTTGCAAAGTTGCGACCAAAACCCACCGACTACCCACTTTTAGTCGGAATTTCCGACTACTTTTCCGACTAAACCATGTTAGTCGGAAATTCCGACTAAATTGCGACTAAATTGCAAACCAAAGGTCCCTTGTTCAATTCAAGCTAACAACATATATTGTTATTTTATTAAAATTTTGTTTTATACTAATAGTTTTGCATTATTAATTTATTTTTTGTCTTACTAGTTTAATTTGTCGGTACTCGAAAAGTTGCATTTTAATATATTATTAATAATAGTAATAATATACTAATACGACTAATAATAATATTTAATACGACTAAATAACTAATAAAGTACTAATAATGCACTAATATAACTAATAATAACTAATACAGCTAAATAACTAATAAAGTACTAATAATCTACTAATACGAGTAGTTATATACTTATACAACTAATATTGTACCAATGAAACGCTAATACGTACGACTAATACTATATTATATTAATGATATATTAAAACGGGTTATGATAATAATAACAATAATAATAATAATAATAATAAAAATAATAATAATAACAATAATAATAATAATAATAATAATAATAATAATAATAATAATATAAAATAATATTAATAATAATAATACAGATTAACGACTATTATTATGCAACTAAAGAATCAAGGTACGAGTCATTAACTAATAAATACAATAGCTTTGCAAAACAAATCACTACTCGTCACTTGGTCTGGTGGTAAGAGTGATGTGCTGTGGAACTTGAGGTCTCAAGTTCGAAACCTGCTGGGCGCACATGAATTGTTTGTGAATTGGAGTTGGCACGCGTGGAAGGATGCATGCGTGTGTGGCGCCCAGTGGGATCCACCTGGCAGTGACGTGGGCGTAATTGGGAGCCCAGTAGGTGTCACGTGGGCGTGACATGGCACATTCCAAAAATAAATAAACATTTTATAAATCATTGGAAATTCACTTAATTTCCCCACGCTTAAAAGTGAGTATAATGTGCCCACGCTTATAATTGAGGCTAGAAATGCATTTACCCACGCTTATAAGCGTGGCTGAATGTGCATCTCCCCACGCTTAATAAGCGTGGGCAAAATTTCCCCACATAATTTTTCCCCACACTTATTTAAGCGTGGGGAATTAATTTAGCCTCACATATAAGCGTGGGCAATAGCATTTTTAAGCGTGGGAGGAAACAACATTTTTTGTAGTGATTCTTTCTTTGATTTTCCAATTAAATTACAAAACCCTAAAATTATTATACACCTTACTTACTTGATTATATTACTTTTGATTTCATCCTTCTTCATTAAAGAGTCTTGGGATTCATGGAAATGATTAATAATTTCATAATTTTGTTAGTTATAATTATTTGAATAAATAGATGGATCTTGTGTTAATGGAACTAGGGATGGCAATGGGTATTGGACCCGACCCGGATCCGCGGATCCGTATCCGTTTTCACGGATCTGGGTCCTAAAAAGATAGACCCGACGGACTCGGGTCGGGTCTGGATCCTTGTAAATTTAACGGGTCCGGATCCGGATCTGAGCAAAATACCCAGACCCGGACCCGCGGATCTAAAGGACCCGTTTTATTTTTTTATTCATTTAATATATATTCTTGCTATATTATAATTACTAATAAATCACTCACTAACTACTGTATTTATTCACTAAGTCTAATACTACTTTTTTTTGAGATGAAGTCTGATACTACTAACGTTACTGACTATGTACTCCTATTCCCATTTTCCCTCCCAACCTGCTCCCATTCTATTCTAATTTCCGATAAATCAATCACTAACTAGCTACTTTCATGTGACACGTCACACGAAAGCCCTGAACTCGTCGGATATTTTCAAGACAATTTTATGTTGTATAATTTTTTTTGGGTGATCGATTGTGAAATTATATATATTATTATCATTAGTCTATGAATAACTTTATGGTATTCTCAACACAATTCAAAAATACAAAAAAAAAAAAAAAAAAGTCAGACCTGTTTTGGACCCGATCCGAGTACTGGATCCGCAGTATCCACGGATCTGGATCTGGGTCTTGCAAAATTGGACCCGCGGATCCGGATCCGGATCCGGATCCTGTTCTTGAAAACGAATCTGGATCCGGGTCCACCTAGACCTGGTCCAGATTCGACCCGTTGCCATCCCTAATGGGAACCAATTTAGTAGTGAGTGAGGATGCGGAATTGTATTTGGGAAATGCTTGTTAATGATGAATGTTGGATAATTGGCATTCTTGGATTGATTATTAAATTCTTTGGGTATGATTAGAGGTGTTCATTCGGGTGATCGTCGGTTTCGGACGGGTGTCATTCGGTTCGGTTGTATTTCGGATCGGTTATGTTTCGGCTGTTTGTTATGACGGGTCACACTCGGGTCGGGTCGGTTAGTCACGGTTCGGTTAAAGATCGGTTATTCGAGCAGTCGGTTAAGCATCGGTTCGGTGCCAGTTGAAGTTCGGGTCGAGTGCTAATCGGTGTCGAGTTGTCATCGGTTAATAATTGGTTCGGTTTTGTCGGGTACAGATCGGGTTCGGTTTTTTAGAAAACAAAATTCGGCTGCGTATTAATAATTACTATCGATCAAAAACAAAATAGTTAAAATGCAAATCAATTAGTGATCATTATTACTTTGTTACTTTTACATGTTTGACCGAAAATTAAAAATATAAAGTTCTATAAAATGATTGAATATAAGCATATCATACTTCTATCTTTAAAATTGGTTCAGATTTAAAGCAATTCGATCTAAAATTCATTTGGGTTAAAGTCGGTTTTAGCTGGATTGAGTTCGGTTTCGAGCATGATTCGGGTCGGATATGACTCGGGTCGATCATTTTTAGGTTCGGGTAATCTCGATTAACGGTTATGTGTCGGTTACAAAATCCGGTTACAGTTCGGGTTCAGGTTTCCCATTTTCGGTTGTTAAACGGTTCGGGTACAACATTGGTTCGGGTATTGTCGGTTCGATAAACCTGAAAACGAAAGATATTTTCGGGTCGATTTACTTTTGGTTTCGGTTCGGATTTTCGGGTCGGGTCACTTTTGAACAGCTCTAGGTATGATTGATCTTGGTTAGAATGTCTAATTTTGGTGTTTTATCGAAAATATTTGGAAATTATAGTTTGGTAAAATCTTATGAGACTGAATATATTGGCATTGGTTATGTAATGGAAATTGTAATTTGAAGTCATGAGTGTCGTCCTCTAAATAGAAAACCAATATCTATATGACTATATGCAATGTATTCCTTTAGCTGACATCTAGAGTAGTTGTTAAATAACGATTTAGACTAGAATCTTGGTTGAGTTAAGGGTCTTAGGAGGAGATGTAATAAGTTATACGTTAGTACAGTAATATCGAACGCTCGTTAGTGATTACGCTTACTGTCATGCTTAAGGATACGACTACGTGACGAGCCCTTTTAGTCAGCTGCAGTGAATTGGTCTTGACTTCTTGAAGCGACATTATTGGTGAGTAGTAGCAGTCCCTTAAAGGGTCTGGCCAGACTATTGTTTTGAAAATGATTTTTATATATCAAATTGATTTGAACTGATGATTATTGATGATGAATTGGATATGAATGATTATGTTGATAATGATATGGTCAATGGATCGAGCTGCGAGCTGGTCATTGACGGAGTTGAGGAACATTGTTCCCTACTCCCTATTTTTGAGGTGAATTGTCATTCAAGTATTATCTAGCCTCACCCGAGAGCGACATAGCCATAGAGCTATGGGGCACCTCTCAACTTAGACTCCCTGTGTGCACATAGATCTAGGGAAAGGATGTTGCTTTTAAACCGATGTTTTAAATTACCGTGTTTTGTTATTTTGGATTGTTACTTCTCATTCAGTTTAATCTGACCCCATGTTGTTTTTATCTTTTAGATTGTTTACAGATCGATACCAGCCGGGAACGATGGGAAAGAGCTAAGATGATTAGCGTATTCTTGGAAATATTTTGGTCTGTGTATAATTGAAGTTGTAGTGTCCGTATTGGACTGTAGAGTGTAGTAGATTTGATTATGATGACTATCTTCGACTTTTATAGTTAGTTGTATGATTCTTTTGGACTATGGTTTAGGTATTGAATTTAGATTAGTCATTCAGGTGTATTTTAGACCTCGTGACCCTTTTTATGAGCTATGAATCGAAATTTGAGATCTTTGGGTTAGTAAACCCCGTGATGACCTGTCTTACTCAGTCAACGGTAAGTCGGGTTGTTACAAAATTTTTCCCTCCTCTTTCATCATCTTACACATCTACTAGATATGAAGTAGTTTTACCAAAACTTAAGAAAAAAAAGTTGAGAGGAAAGAGAAAAAACTCAATTTACATGGCAATGGAGGAGAGAGAAAAAATAAAATAGAAGTGGAGAGAAAAATCTCAAAAAACGTAAATAAAAATAGAATTGGTCTTTAAATTTTTGGCCATGTGAAGTTTTCATAAAAACTCTGCTGTATAGTTCATTAAACATGAATGAAAATTAGAGAACATAATTACATGAGAAAAATTACCCATAGTCTTATAAGGGTAAATATATACTCCTTTTTGAGGGAGACTATATTACCCCAAGAAAAATTTATACCCATTCCAAACAACATAATATACCAGAAAAATTTTCTCCAACATTTTTTACCCCTTGGGGCATGCTTGTATTGGGTGTAAATATTTAAGGAGGGAAATATAGTCAAACTAATGAAATGAAAGCTTCATTTCATTAAAATAGTTGAGATAGTTGTGAAGAAGATAAAATGAGCATGAAATTAAAATAATGAAGAAAAAAGAAGATGATTTCTCCTATTGTGGAGGTAATACATTCCCCCACCCTCCCCAAAGATAAATATTTACCCTACAAAATTGAGAGCTTCATTTTTCATTACTTTGCAACCATTCTTCTACCTCTACAACAATTAAATTTCACTAATTTATTATTTATCAACTTCATTTTCTTACTTTGACTTATTTTTGCTCCCTTAAATATTTACATCCAATACAAGTGTGCCCTTGGTACTACCCATCCAAGCGAGGCCTAAGTGACACTTAAGGAAAGTGTCCATAGCAAAGAGTCACTATTTGCCTTATTGTATTGTAGTGCGCCTAGGTCCCCACGAAATAAGTTAATGATGTTATTCCACTACAACAAATTAAGCTTTTTGCGACATTGAATTTAGTGGCATTAAAAAAATGTCACCAATTCATATTTTTAGTGTAATAATTATTGGTTTTTATTTTAAGTTCCACCGTAAAGTGATTTAGTGACATTTAATTTGGTCTTTAGTGGCATATGTAATTGTCACTATAGTCTATAGTGGCATTTGTGAGAATTGTCACTAGATCCTATGTTGTTCAAAGCTTTAATGTGACTTTTTTATATGTTGCTAAAGGGTTAATAAATGTCACTAAATCCTCTATATACATTAAAACAAATTTAAAGTAGCGACATTTAAATTAAATGTCAATAAATATATCCCACTAAAAGCAAATTATGTTGTAGTGTTCATGCCTGGTTCCGAGCAACACTTTTTAAATGATATTTTGTAAACCTTTTTTATATTTAAATCAGGGAAATTCTACGTGGTAACCCTGAGGTTTTGGGTTTTCCACGTGGTAATCAAAACTTTTAAAAAATCCTCATGGTAACCTTGAGGTTTACCAAATTGTTACCAAATGACCTTTTTGCACATAAAACGTTAGCATAACGTTAGGAAACATTAATTTTGAAGCTTTAAGGCTATTGTACACATATATATGCGACTAACCATTTTAAATGTCATCAGTTTCAACCAATTTCCCCAAAATATAAACCCAAACTGTACAATCTTTGAATTTGGAGGAAAAAAATATGATTTGAATGAAAAATGGTAGATTTGAGGTTTAAATTTTGTGAAAAAGGTTCAAACTGATGATATTTGAAATGGTGAGTAGTATAAATATGCATACAACAGCCATAAAGCTTTAAAATTAACGTTTGCTAACGTTTTTATGTGCAAAAAGGTCATGATGGAACATTTACGTAAACCTCAGGGTTACCGCGTGGATTTTTTAAAAGTTTTGGTTACCACGTGGAAAACCCAAAACCTCAGGGTTACCACGTGGAATTTTCCTTTAAATTAATATAATGTTACAATACATTTTGTCTTGAATCATTTTTCTTAAAATGAAAAAATTGTATCTTTCAATATAATTAACGAAGGGTCTCATTTTAAAGATGTCGCAAATTAGTGGTGTCTACAAAATCTTTGCTAAAATATATATAATATACTATGTGAGATAATGATAATAATTTGTATTATTTGAAGCTTAAACAAATTTTGGAAAATCAATTGAGTCGTTCATGAGGTCTTGGTCATATGAAATAGAGTTAGATTTTATTTTGAAGTAATTGGATATAAAATGATGAACCACACAGACGTATTACTCCACGTGGTGTTCTAAATGAAGCATCGGGACGTACTGCCCATTTGTGAGGTGCTGCTTCTATCATCACTCATCCTTTCCATCCATTCCATTCATTTCTTATCTCTAATCCAACTACTATATGATAGCATGCATCTCGTGCTATATGTTTCAATCATATATTTATTACAAAATTTTAAATAATAAATTTCAAATTTACCCTACAACATACCTAAAATCTAAAAAAATCTCACATTTATGTCATCAATTCATTCTAACATATTCTTCAATTATTGATTCTTGTCTCTTCGTTAAGGTTGCATGATTATACTCGAAACATTTTCTTTTCTTGTCATATGCACGTTTATCTATATTAATAGGGGTAACATGAATTGATAATAAAACATAAACAATTAAAAAATATTTTAGATAAACAAATGAAATATATATGTGTGATTTGAAATTTTTTTATCAAAAAGTAAGATTATTATTATTATTATATAGAGTAATGTACAAGATTTTTAAATTCTAATTTTTCTTTCCTTATTTGTTGTATACATCATCATCATCCTTATTTGTTGTAAATTACTTGTCAGCAGGGCCGTCTATTAAAGGGAGCAGCATAAGCTATCGCTCAAGGCCACAATTTATCGAGGGCCTCATATTTTTGCTATATGATTAAAATTAATATGAGGGCTATTTGTATATTGTGCAGCAAAATTAAATTGATTGGGAGAATATTAAAATTTAATGTATTCAAATTCAATCTATTTTTTAAAAAATAATTATATAAATTGGTTAATAGATTTGTTTTATCGGCTTATATTGAATGATTAAGATATACTTGCTGAGCAACATAATCTCTCTTGATAATTTTTAATCTACTATTTTCATTATTAGGTTCCATGTAATTATAAAATTTAGTAATATTTTAATATATTGATAAAAAATAATTGTACTAATTAAAGTCTTGATAAACAAATTTACAAAAATCAAAATATAATAGAATGTAATTTTAAATTTTAGGGGCCCACAATTTATTTTTTGCTCAGGGCTTTTGAAATGTCAGAGACGACCATATACTTGCGTAGCGATTCTAATTAGATTTTAAAATGCAATTTTTTTAGTTTATAGTACTTCCATCTGATTCTATTTGGATTTTGAAAACTATACATCTCTCTTCTTAATATCATTTGCACTTTATATCACTAGTTTTAGTTTTAGGGAAATTTAACATGGTAAACCTGAGGTGTTGGGTTTTGCACATAAAAACGTTAACAAACGTTCATTTCGAAGCTTTAAGGCTAATTCATGTCTATGTCTGCGACTCACCATTTCAAATGTTATCAGTTTTAATCTTTTTTCCCAAAACATAAACCCTAACTCTACCATTTTTCATCCAAATCATATTTCCCTCCAAATCCAAAAATGGTAAATTCAAGGTGTATATTTTGTAGGAAAAAGGTTGAAACTGATGATATTTGAAATTGTGAGTCGCATAAATAGTCGTACAAGAGCCTTAAAGCTTCGAAAATTAACGTTTGCTAACGTTTTTCTAATGTTTAATATGCAAAACGGTCACGGTGGAACAGTTTGGTAAACCTCAGGGTTACCGCGTGAATTTTCATAAAAATTTTGGTTACCACGTGAAAAACCCAAAACCTCAAGATTGCAACGTGGAATTACCCTTTATTTTATCACCAATACAATCCAAATACAAATACAAATTCATAAAAACGAAACAAATTTATTTTTTCAAAAAAAAAAAAACGAAACACATTTATAGGAATGAAGGGTATGAGATAAATTTACCTTATTCACCCTAAACATTTTCAAATTTCTGGATAAAAAATTTAAAAAGTGAATAAAAAAATTATAAAACAATTGAAAATATTTTTCTAAAATTAAAAATATAATTCAAGTAAATTTATTTTGAATTTTAACTTTTATATTTAGAGTAAATTTCATATAGATAGTACCTTAACTTGATTTCACATAAGTGTCTTGAGGTTTTTATAATTACTAAGAGGTGACCTCTAACTTTAAACTTTGGTGATAAAAAGTATCTTTTAGCAAAATATACTTAATAATTAACATTTTTTTCTTTCTGTTAGATATGGGTTTCATATTCAAATTTTTAACCTTTTTTCTTGTAAATTAAAATCAATCACATATTATATTTTATTTTATATTTAATTAATTGTTGTATTAGTTACATATTTGATGTATAATACTTAGTTTTAATTCTGTTTATTTATAAAAAAAAACACAAGAAAAGTAGATGGTAATTTTTTTCTCTTTAAAGTGTTATATATTTAAATATTATCGTAAACAAGTGAATATGAACAAGTATTTACAATAAATAAGTGTGAAGCTTTACAAATCTTGGGTAGACCTAAATCTTAAAAAAATGGTTTTGTTCTAAAAAAAATGGTTTGATTAATTTATATTGCTAAGAGTACATTCACTAGTAAAATAAATCTAATTTGCTAGCTACTATTTATTTGCTACTTAAATCTCAAACATAGCAACAAGAAACAACACCAATACTGAAAAAAAAATTCTCAAACATAGCAAATAATGTAATTATTACTATTGTTTTGACAATTTCATAGAAAAAAATACATTTTGCTACTATTTTTAACATTAACAGCAAATAAAAAATGTTATTGTTGTTTTTTATTGAACAATGGCAAAAAACTATAACACAAGTCACCCACATCAAGCTATTTTTTTCTCTCAGTTTACACTGCTATTTACCCTTAAATTTACTCTTTTGCACATAATAATTTTTATTTAATGTGGTTCTTTAACTAACAACAAAAAGCTTTTGATTATCTGCTGCTGCTCCATTTGTCGCAATTCGAAATTGAGCAGCATATAAGCAAATTTGTTTAGTAGCAAATGACGTTAATTCTACTAGTGATTGCACATTATTTGCAATACCAAGTAAATGCATAAAATAATAAGGATTTTATTACTTCTTAACAATAATATTAAAATTTTCATTAATAAATTACAATAGTAATTTAAAATAAATTATTAGAGATAAATAAAAAATGTTTATATTTATTAAAATAATTCAATGATCAAATTTATTATGTATTCTTTTTATAAATAAATAAAATCAAAAAAAAATTATAGTTATCCAAAAATATAATAAATATTTCAAATTAAAATAAAATGAAAATAATATGTAATGGTTTAAATTTTACAAGAAATTTTTTTTTTTATAGAATTTGTGGAAAATTAAACAAAATTTAAGAAGGATACCCACATAAAAAATTGAATTTATATTTTTTCTCTACAAAACAATTTTTCACATAAGTTTAGAATTAAGCCACCTCTTTATAATTATGAAAAACTCCAGGCCACATAACTGCAATTTAGCTAAATCTTACGGAACTTACGAGAGATTCAGTTTAATTCATGTTAATTAAAAGTTGGTATTAGTATAGGAAAATAATAAAAAGTTGGATTATTGATAATTTTTCCTAAAATTTATTAAACTTAATCCCAATTTCATTTATGGTATATGAATAAATATCATCATTCCATTGTATCATGTCCATAAAAAATTATGAGCAGAGTCTAAGATTTTTTAAAAAATAGACTAAATGAATTTCATATATTCTTTCACGAAAATAATTTATAAGAAATAAATGGTAAATAAAGCGAAATAGTACAAAAATGTTATTATAAATAGAGGCCTCCTAGCAATTGTTTGTACACACTCTAATCAAAAACATTCACTCAAGACTTTGATATCGCCATAAGACGTAAGTCTCTCACCTTTGTCGTCTTCAATTTATACAGTACTTTATGTTTTCTCACATTACCTTTGTGTTTTTTTTCTTTTTTTATTTTCTCCATTTGTAATCGTGATTAAGTTGTCATTTAGTATACCACGTTTATTAAATTATATACTTTTTAATTTTTTATGATCTGGAATTCATTTTAGCTAACGTTGCATTTACAAACTTCATTACTTAATTAAAATATACTTGCACCTAATAATTCATTCATAATATGTCATATGACATCTACAATAAAGTAATAATTAATCGACTTTATAACAATATCAATCAAATAAAAATAGAAAAAGTCGCGATTATTATAAAAAAATCTAACACATCAATTTTATTCTCTTTATCACATCGCTGTTTGATACAACCTAGCTCATCTGAAGGCGTATTTAGATCTAGACATCTAGTGTGAGTTTGGAATAGAGATACGTTTCATACTATTTACTGTATTACAGCATATTTGATACCTATAATGACGTCATATATACCTTGTTACCGTCAAATTGAAAACATGATTCAAAACACCAACATGAAAGATTTCAAAACCCAATATACGACAGATTGAACTCAATAAATGGACAGAATAATCTATAAGATAAAGACAATAAATTTTATTTGTAAATAAAAATGAAAATAGCAAAAATAAAGAGATTGGGGGCTTAGCCCAAAGTTAACAATAAAACCAAGGGTCTTTTTGAGAGAAAAAAGGAGAAAGAAGGGAGCAAGATCAAAAGTCTTATTTATTTTTTTGACATTAATAATTAATCATTTTAAATTTGTAATCAATTTTTGAATTAGATAATTACCGTCCGATGCATAATTTTTATTTTATTGTTTTTTATTATTTAAAAAAACAGAAAAAGAATTCTAAATTATTGGTTATTGATTTTGAATGAATTAATAATTGCACATATAGCTCATATTTAATTTGATTTTAAATTTTAAGGATAACAAAGTATGTTAAAAATAAATTCAAATATTAATAATTTGTTTTGAACATATATTACAATATTAAATCTAATGAAATACTTAAATAATGATAACATTTATATACATAAAATAATTTGAATAATAATACAAATATAAAATTAAAAATAGCTTGTCTTGTATTAAACTATTTGAATGTTGAGACCGTTCCATATAATTAGCACAATTATCTTCTTGGTCACTATAAGATAGTAATTGACACTTTAAGATTTTATGAATAAAATAAAATTCTTGAAGTAATTGTGTCTATTTATATAAATAAATATTAAAAAAATTAAGAGTATAAAATTATACAAATTAGAATGAAGTTGTTTGCTTTACAAATGCAAATACCAGTTTATCTCTCCTTTTACCTCTAGATATATTAGGTAAATTATTAAAAAGTTGATTACATTAACCAATTTCAATAGTGCATTTACATATTTTGATTAAATAAACCAATTTCAATGTATTTAGGCGTTGTTGAGAAAATTCAACAATTTCAATATTTTGATTATCATAAAATTTATTAGGATTAATTAATATATTAATCGGTACCAATGGAAAAATCCAATTCCATTACATAATAGGATGACATCTTCACCCTATATTGGAGGGAAAATTTTACTGCACAAAGTGACACATCATAAATTCGAGAGTATGATGATGTCATTATTTTTAATTTTAGTTATAGGTATAGATCTATCTATAATAAGTTATTAAAACGTAGCTCAGTGGAGTCTTATATGATTCATATCAAAATAGATTTTACTAATATAACTTTTTATAATTTTTTTTACATAACACTAGATATATTATATAAATAAGTATATCTATAAGTATGCAAAATAAAATGACACATTTGATTAGAATGCAAGCATGTATTACTTTATAACTGTACATTATGGTTAATTAACTATAATAAAAAAGGCTAAAAAGTACAATCAATTCAAAGTCTTTATTGTTGGAATAAGACTTGTGCATTCATGTTGTTTAATTCTAATATGGGGTACGTCTCATTCTGAGGGCCATTCTGTTCATTTTTCTCTCAGAAAGGGCCCCTAAAAACTTAAGGTATAACGATTAATATAATACACTTTTTGTTTTTTATTGTTAATATTTTAATTAGTTTATATGAAAAGTACTACGAACTCATATTACTTTGCAAAAAATGTAAGTTATATGAAGTATAAATTTAATCCAAATTATTATCACTTACATACATTAAAATAAGTTTTTGAGCCCTAAAAAATTTGGGGCCATAGGCGGTAGACCGTTTTACCCTTGCTAATCGACGGCCCTACTCATTCTGTAATCATCGGCATTCTTGCCCCATTTTATAAAACCAGTGGGTAATCCTAAAAGAACATTTTTTAGAGATGTCTGTCAGATCCAGCCCATTAAGCCTTAATGTCAACTTGATGTATCCGTAATCCTAGTTACAATATTCTTAATGCCCACTGAAAAAGTAATTAAAAGGCCTATTTACAATATTCTTATTGCCTACCGAGAAACTTAGCCTATTAGCCTACTTACCATATATTCTTAATGTACTCATATAATATAATAATTGCCTACTTACAATATTATTAATGTCTACCGAGAAACTTACTTTTATATTTCCTTTTTGGACCAGTCCAATTGGAGATGATCTGTTATAGAAATTGTCTAAAAAAACATCACAAAATCTCACAAGAGACGGTCTATAGGATAGACCACAAAATTGGGCCAGCTCATTTCCCTTAACTGATTTTTTTATTATAATATCAATTATATTATGTTATAATCCTAAATGTAAGGTATTATAACCTCGAATATTAGTCTATAACCCCAAATATAAGTTATTATAACCCCAACTAATTTATTATAACCCCAAATATACTATGTTATATTTTGGACTGGACTTCATGAATTCCGTCTATAGAATAGACCGTCTCCTATGAGACTTATTGTAAAACTTGTACTAGTTTATTGAATGATATCTCGTGGAATTGAATTAGTTGTTTAAACAACGTTAAAGTTGAAATACTTGAATTCAACTAGATTGCAAAATGAATTAAATCCTCACAATTGAAATTGGATTACTTCAACGGTTAAATATTAATTATTTCATTTAAATTTAATTTCAAGTATAATAAGATTTTTTGGACATTGTATGTGTAGCACGCGCTCCACCAATTAATTCAAAAAATTCTAACAATAGACCAAAAGTCAAATCAATAAGATTTGTTTTGGTGTTGATTTTTAAAGTTATTTGATATTTGTCCTCTATGAATAAAACTTTGTCAATTTTTTGAGAATGTGATGATTTTGTAAATTGACAATTAAAAAGTGAAGACTACTCATTTTGATTTACTATTATTGATTTTTAATTTTCAAAAACAAAACATTAAAGCATAAAAAGTGACAATAATCAGACCCTAAAAATCTAATATACCAATTACTCTATAAAGTGCCAATCATGCATACTATACTAAATTTATAAGTTTCATCTAAATTTTCTTAGTCAATTCCCTCTAAAAAGAATTTTGAGAAGAAAATAAGCATAAAAATTTGATAATTGTTGGACCTAAAGGTGAGATTTTTCTTTCAACTTTAACTAATTTAATTTACCTTTATAGTTGTATAGTTAGGTAAATAAACATCACTACCAATTTTTATAGTTTTAATTTCTTTTGCTAGACTCAACGTGTATATATATGAAAAAATTACCGTGAATAATACAAACTTTTATCGAATTCCTTATAGTTATATCAACTTTTGATCAATCATGAATAATACCAACTTTTAGGATATTTGCATAATATAATACTAACTTTTATTTGTTTATAGTAGAGTATTTGAGACAAAAACAAAGGTAAATTAATTTTAAATAAAAGCTGGTGTTGTTTTAGAAAAACACGTCCATAAGTTGGTATTATTTATAGTTATTCAAAAGTTTAAATTGTTGTAGGGAAATCAACAAAATATCGGTAATTTTTCCTATATTTTATAATAACATAATATTAAATTTATAGGTGAAAGAAAAAAAGAAAGAAGCATGAAGACATGGACTGCAACAGTGTGCGTTTGTTGGTGTACTTTAATGCTGATGCTGCTACTTACCCCAAGTTCAGCCATCCGAGAACAACAAGAACCACAATTTGAAAATGAATTGACAGCTTTCAGAACTGTACTTTTCGAACTCAAATATGGTAACAGAGGCTACTCAAAATTCCTAACCAGATTACGCAATGCCATTACATCCAACGTCAGATCCTGCGGCTTAAAAACAACACCTAGTAAACAACCAAGAGGACAAGGCTATGTTTACGTTAAGCTTCAAACTGGGAACAAAAAATGGGTGACCTTAGCCGTAGAAGTCACTAAATTATACATATGGGGTTACGAAGACAGCAAGAAATACAATGGAAAAACTCGCGCTAATTACTTTAGTGACACTCCCGAATACATTAAGGAAAGCGTGTTTATTAATTCTGAAGTACGAACAGCTAGCTTTGCAAGCGACTACAGTAGTCTTGAGAAGGCGGCAGGTGTAAAGAGAGAAGATCTTGTGCTCGATTTTGTTACCTTAGAGGAAGCCATTACAGATGTGTATAACGTTACAGCAGCTGAATTGAATTCTGAAGATATGGTGGAGAAAGAAGCTAAGTTCTTGCTTATTGCGATTCAAATGGTGGCAGAGGCTGCACGATTTAGGCTTGTTGAGAACTCGATTGTTGCAGGGGATAATTCAGAGGGTTTGAAGTTGAAGGCGGTGAGTTTTGAAGATGAATGGGAGAAGATTTCAAATGCAATTCATAATGCTGCACCTAAATGCGCGGAGTTTTCTCCGCCCCTGGAAGTTGGTGATGAAGTGTACAATAATGTGGATGAGATTAAAGATGAAATAGGTATTCTTAAGCACAAGAAGAAGAGTAGTACCAATTATGTTATGAATGAAGAAAATGGTGGACTTGCTTTCCTTGAGTCTGTACTTATGTGAGACCAGGCATCGTGACTCGGGAGCTGCCGAGTTAGGTGTTAAGTATTTGGTAATCATTTTATTTTATTAAGAATAATAATGTTTCTCTGACTAAGGCTTTGATTGCTAACATCAGAGAAATTTAGTTTGTATCCATGTTTTCATGCTTTAAATTTTTAGTATCAAATTCTGGATCGTAATAATGGTAAAATTACGTTTTGGTGGAAATTAAATAATTTAGCAAGACCTATTACATAATCTTTCGGTCTTGATAAAATCACACCCCACTTTTATAGTGATAATTCTATTCTAATTTATGGTTATTAAGAAGACAAAAAAACAATTGATGAAGAGTAGAGATGATGGGTTGAGATGAAAATAGTGAATAACTCGTAATACCTTTATATAATTAATACTCATTATTATTAATTACTTCCTCATATTCTCTTTACTTATTCGATTTGGTTTTGGAACATAATACATTTGCCAAAACACGTTTTAAATCTTAAATACGTCTAATTGTGGTCGAGTAATAATTATAAGAAATTTATATTAATAAAATTTACAATAAGATGAATTAAGCAAGATCTCTCATAACTATGTTGTAACTTATAGATTAAAAACAAATCACATAATAAGAATGATTGATGAATAGTATTGAAAAACCAAATGTGACAAGTAAAACAAATAGGATGGACCGAGGGAGCAGTATTATTGTTTTATTTGATATTCACCTATAACTCTTAATTTGTATTTTATTTTTAATCTATTAGGTAAAACATAATCAAACACAACTTGAGATTTGAATTTATGCATTGGTAAACCTGCAAAAAATTAGATGAGACAATAATAGTAAATAGGATAGAGTATTTATTTGTTAGATGATAAATACTATAATTGGAAGAATAATTCAAATGAACCTATAATCAAGGAATAATATGTGGCTTATATAGTTCGGTTATTTTGCTTGAATTAATTAATCAATATCCAATGCTTGGTATGAGTATTAATGTGGCAGGATTATAAAGTTTTGCAAAATCTAGAATATAGCAAAAAACACGTTTGTATTGAATAAGTCAAAATGAAGCGTCGGTTTTACTTGATGATCAAGGTTTAGAAAACTGTTTCAGCATAATCAGATACAGAAAATTAAGGAATGAAGTTTCAATTTCTTAACGCCATTGTTGAAGACATAATATATATATATAAGAGGCTTCGTTCAAAAATTAGAAGAGTTACTACACAACTCATGATTTAGCTTTCTACTTACATTGAGTCTTGTATCAAAAAGTGTTGTAAATTTAATTTATCTAACTCTCTTATTTGTAATAGGCCTTAGAGTAAACGAAAGTCGGAACTTTAATTTCATCTACGCCTTAAATTTGAAAAACTTTTAAAAATACTAATTTGTTTTCTCATTTGTGAGATTGGGATTAGAACTTTTATCAAGGGACCTTGTAATAAAACGTTCTCAAAGAGGAAGAACTTTTATTAAGGGTACTTGTAAAGCGTTTTTCAAGGGGAAGAACGTGGGGAGAAAAGATAAAGAGATCTTCTTAGTCATCTAGGATTCATTAATAAAAGGCGTTGAATCCTAAGGGTTGGAAAAAAAACCTATAGGTAGGGAGTATGCTATTGATTTTTGAACTTCATTAACAAATACCTTGTTCTTATTTAAGTTCTTTTTCGCATTTAGATCTTAGATTTATCATTCAACCTACAGTAATTCCAAAAAAATGTTTTGAAAGGTCTCCCAAGCTCTTGAGCTCACCTGATCTACAGAAAAATTTTAAACAGACATACTCTTTATTCACCCCCTTCCCTTTAGAGAATATTTTATCTCCCATCAATGTTTAATTTGTATCAGAGCTGTAATTTACGTATAAAGATTAATATTTTGTGATGGATCCGATTGTAAAAACGTTATATGCTCAAGGTCGTTCGTGCTTTAGAACTCCTTTGTTTTGTGGAACAATTTTCTCCCATTAGAAAACTTTGATGAAAATGTTCGTAATTGTTCAAGACAGGAAACTTTAGGATATCATAACTAAAGGACCTAATGTACCAATAAAAAAGGACATTCAAGGTAATGATTTAGATTTATCCGAGTCCGAATACTCACAAAGTGATTAAGAATTCGCGTTCAAAAACAATAGTGCAATTAGGTGTTCAAAAATACCCGACCTGTTGACCTATTGACCCGCAACTTAATTGCCGAGTCATTTTGTCGAAAAAAAATAATATGTTATGGGTCGGGTACCCAACCCGTCTTAACCAGATCGGGTCATGGGCCGCAAAATAAATTTAGGCGGGTACCCATTGACCTGTTAATATCAAGAAATTGGGTAAAAGCTTCAAAAGATGTTGCCTTTCTTGCTGTCTGAAGAGCACTCAACATTACAAGCACCTTTTAGGTTCCAATTAAAACACCCTACTGTCATTTCTTTTTCTTAATTTTCATATCCCCAAGTGTCGTTTCACTTTTAGGGGGTGTTTGGTATGAGAATATAAAATGTAATGGAAAGGGAAATGATAAAGTGGAGTAAGGGTAAGAGTATGGGTAGTAGTCATATGTTGTTTGGTATGAAAATGTAAGGGGAACAATTACTTGATCATGGAAGGGGAATTTGTTACTTGACATAAATAAGTGGTAACAAGGTAAGGGTATCCATTACCCTCAAGAAAGGGATTGGATTAACCTAACATCATACCAAACAAAAAATGTGGAGTAATGGTAATTGAATCCATTACTTGGTATTAAAAAATTCATACCAAACACCCCCTTAATTTCAGATATTAATGATTTCTTCTGCCAAACCTTATTCTATTCAATATAGATCAACAAAGAAAGAACAAAAAGAAAATAATTATAAGAGAATTCTAACAATTTCATATAGGGATGGCAATGGGTCGGACTCGGCTCAGATTATACATACTCCGTCTTTGCTCCGTATAATAGTCGGACTTTTGTTTTCAGTCCACCTCCACTCGGAGTCGGATTATGCATACTTCATGTTTGCCCCGACTCGGACTCTTGGATCTCCAACGGAGTCGGATGTAGAGTCGGATTATTATCAAACAATATCGTTGTGATACTGTAGTAATGATTTTAAAGCATATAAAATTACAAAATATATTTTTCAAATACAATTTAACAAAAAAATATGTACTGTAATTTGAATTCAATTTTAATAAGATAAATAATCCTACTACTAAAATTTAACAAAATTTTCTCGTATTTTAATTTGGCGTACTTAATTTCTCTTGATTTCATTTGTCTTATCTTGATTCATTAATCTAAATAAAAGTACCAAGTAGTTTTTCAAAATCAAAAATTACAACTAGTACGAGAGAGAGCTTGAATTAGTTACATTTAGAGTTTTAAAGGAAACAAAATATTAGTGTAAAAGTCAAAATCAAAGTTGGATGTCCTTCAGGGTCGGAGTCGGGCTGGAGTCTCGGATTTTTAATAAGGTCCAACTCCGGTCCGTCTCTAACTCGGACTCGGATCATAAAGTTGGAGTCGGATGACTTTTTCCTCGGACTCGAATCGGATTATTTTCCTCTGATCGAGTCGAACTAGTGTCGGATTCGGACTAAATTGCCATCCCTAATTCCATACATGATAATTTGGTGAAGAGAGAAATAAACTAAGTGGATATGCTTACCTTTTTTATTGATTTTTTTTTCATCCTAGTGTAATTAGTTAATTCCAGTAGACTTTATAGAAAAAAATGCAATCTGATTAATTTCAAATACATTGAATTCTCCAAAACATGTACACTTCATAAAAACCGGGTACACGTTGTCACTACCCGATTGATCCGGGTTCCTGATAACCGGGTATCTAGCTAAATCGGGTCGAGACATGTGCCGACCAATTAAGTACCTGATTATTCAGGTACCCAGCTTTATGGGTACCCGAAATGTCGGGTACTCGGTAACGAACACCTCTAAGAGTAATGAATAAATTGTGTTGTGAGGGTATGATCGAGATTCGAATAAGGATCGTTGAGAGGGTATGATCAAAATCAGTAGAATCGGATCGTATAATCGTCTGATCCATACAAATATGCATTAATGCGACTTAATTTACTGATTATTAATTATATTTGTTCTTTGTTTTAGCTTCAAGGTGTAAGTAAAAACTTTTTATCATTGAAACAACATGTAGGATCAGATCGTTAGATCGTAGGCTCGTAGAATCATATTATGATCCTAATAACCCTTAAATTAATGAGCTAAGTAGGATCGCATGATATTCTTAGAATAAAATCATATCTTGTATATTTTATAAATGTTTTGATTTGATATTATTTTGTAGATTATTTAGTTTCCTAAAACTAGAGATTATCTTGTATATATATACTCCATTTTATGAAATGAATGGCAATGAATCATTTTCCAATATGGTATCATGAGCTTAGGTTTTTGATCCCCTCAAAACCTCCCTTCCCTTCCTCCTCCCCTTCATCTGCAAATTTCACATGCTTTCTTTCTCTTCAAATTACAATTGTGTTTTTTTTTTTTTTAAAAAAAATCTCTTTGTTCTTCACGTGCTTGAGTTGAATTGATTTTAAAGGTTTTTGCACACCATAAGGAATTGAATATATTCAAAGATGGCATTAAAGAAATCATCATTATTGAAGAAATCGTATGATGTTGCTCCTGCAACTTCTTCCATTGCTGACCTTTTTAGTCCAAATCCTTATGCTGGGCTCCTTGGATCACGACCTCCCTAAAATTATTATACTAGTACTCATTCTTCTCCAGATGAGCAATACTACATGGACACCGGTGCCACTTCCCATATGACTCGTTCTCAAGGTAATTTACTCAATTATTCTCTTTTAAAGCATCCTTTAAATAATGCAATTGTTGTTGGTAATGGTCATATGCTTCCCGTTCATGGTCACGGACACCTTTCTTTCCCCTCCTCCCATAAATCTCTTACCTTAAAAAATGTTCTCCATGCACCTCAACTTATTAAAAATCTCATCTTCGTCCGCAAATTTACTCATGATAATATGGTTTCAGTTGAATTTGATCCTTTCGGCTTTTCTGTAAAAGACTTGGCCAAGGGGAGCGTCGTTATGAGATCTAATAGCACTGGTGACCTTTATCCTTTTTAATAGACACATGGAGCTACCATCCCTTCGACTTCCTCTTCGGCTTTTTCTGTTTTGTCTTCTAGTATTTGGCATTCTCGCCTTGGTCATCCGGGAAATGCAACTTTGGACTCATTGTTTTCTTCTAATTCTATCAAATGTCACAAAACTCCGTCTTTTGTGTGTCATTCTTGTCCTTTGGGAAAACATGTTAGATTACCTTTTGTTAATTCTCATTTTATGAGTACTAAACCTTTTGAAATTATTCATAGTGATGTATGGACCTCTCCCGTTACCAGTCCTTCAGGCTATAAATACTATGTTTTATTTCTTGATCATTATACCAATTATTTGTGGACTTTTCCTTTATTTCGCAAATCTCAAGTGTATGAAATTTTTGAAAATTTTAATACTTATATCCATACTCAATTAGAGCTTCCCATTAAATCTTTTCAATGTGATCATGGGGGTGAATTTGATAATAAAATTTTTCACCAATTTTGTGCTAATCGGGGTATCAATCTTCGTTTTTCTTGTCCTCAAACTTCATCTCAAAATGGCAAATCCGAAAGAAAAATTCGCTCAATTAATAAAATCATTCGTACTTTATTGTGTCATGCATCTCTTCCTTCGTATTTTTGGCCTCACGCCTTAAATACCGCCACTTATCTTCTCAACATTCTTCCCTCTAAGTTACTCGGTTCTTTAACTCCCACCCACATGCTTTACAATAAATCTCCCACATATACACATCTTCGGGTTTTTGGGTGTCTATGTTTTCCTCTTATTCCATCCACCAAAATCAATAAACTTGAACCCCGCTCATCTCCATGTGTCTTTTTAGGATATCCGTCTTCGCATCGAGGTTACAAGTGTTATGATCTCTCATCTCATTTCCAATAGATATTACCACATTAAGATTTTATTTACGATCCGGTTTGCCTATTTTTGGATCGTAAGATTGTAGAATCGTAGATCAAAATGGAAATTCTGATAACCATGGATGTTGTAGACTCGTTTAGAGACAACAAGAGAGAGGGGGGTTATTATTGTATTAATAATTTGTAGCTTTTTTGCCCTATTTTGCATAATTGAAACTTGAACTTGTAAAACAAACTTTGAAAGAGACACAAATTTTTAAGTGGAACATTTTTCCCTATATTGTAGGCAATTCGATACAATTACATTATACACACTCAACTAGACTACCTTGAGTTTCTGTCTAAACTCAGCTCTTTCTCATACTTCACATATGAAGCTCAAGCTTTCTCTATGAAGCTCTCTTTCTCCCCTAGACTTCCCCATGTCTAGTAATAAGTTTTCTCTCAACCCTTCACAAAATACAAAACCTAAGGATAAAAATAATTAAGTTGCACTATTTGGCAATGAGAAGCAAATGAAGTTCCTTAGCAATAATGACAGGTTAAGAAAATCCTTCTATATAAAAGAAGTCATTTAGCTTTTAGGAAATAAGTAACTAACAAACTTAACTTCTAGATCCTAAAATAAGGGAGGAATGGGTAAAATGTTTTTGCAAAAATAGGTTACGATTTTCTTTTATTAAATAAGGGATTTCGAATTTTTCAAATCAAAAACCTATTAAAACAAGCCTTTTAAGTATAGAAAAAATAAGAGAATTTTTCACCACTATTTTAGGTATTAACGGTTGTACTAGGTCAATAATATTTAATTTTTTTTTTGCCAATTAACTTACTGTTTAATAATGCAACTAAATATTTTTACCCATACAATCAACTAGAAAAATACGAATCTTCTTCTTCAGAATTTCTCAGTTGACGTTGAATTTCCAGACGTGATCCTAGGAACAATGCACTGACTATAGCTCATCAACAAGAGCTGTAAGACTAGCAGCATGGGAACAATTAACCCTTTGTCTTCACTTTGACATCCTACAACAATCTTTCTGTTTAACTTCACTTTCATGTATATCTCAGACACTCTTACAAATTTCTTTGACCAAGTTTTTAAGTACTATCTATAATCCTACACCGGATCGGATATTGACATCTAACAATCTCTTAAATAAAACTTGCTTATATAGTTAAGTTGAGTCATCATTATAACCTAAAGGGCCAACAATTGTGATCAAAATGCTACCGAGTTTGATAAAGTTTCATCATGCATAAGTGCTAAAAAATATGGGATAAGTTGGTTGTGACATATGAAAGAATAAGTCAAGTTAAAGAGACAAAAGATCAACAATCTCATGCATCAATATGAAATGTTCAAGATGAAAAGGAATACTACAAGAAAAACCAAAAGGAGCAAGCAATGACTGCTAAGTTGAGTGACTCTGAAAAGTCTAATGAATAGAAAAATAAAGAAGTCAAGCTCACTTGTGTCTAATGGCAAATGATGACGAAGATGACGATCTAAAACAAAACTCTAAAGAGGTACCAGACTTTCTTAACTAATTAGCTAAAGCTTTTTTTTAATATGTTTCAAATTGAGCAAATCTTAAAAGAAGAAAACAACATTTTGAAGATAGAATTCGCCACTATACCGAAGGTTATGAAGACCTTATAAAGAAAAATGAATCGCTCATGGCTGAAAAATTAAAATTTGAAGAGACTGTCAAAGTCTTAAGAGAACAAAATATTAGTCAAATGAAAAAGCTCATTGATCCCTAGAATAAAAATTTTGATCTTGAATCTGATCTGAAGACTTTGAGATATGAGTCTGATAAAAATTTGAAATCCTTAACTAAGCTTAATCATTTTGAAATTAAATTTGTAAAAGTGCTTACATGACAAAAAGGATCCCATGATAAACGTGGTATCGGTTATATTAACGCCAAACATAACTATAAGAGTCAAACCACATTTATTAAAAGTGTATACAAGCATAAACGCATGCCTACTTGCTCTTATTGTTGCAAAGAAGGAAATCTTAAGTTTCCATGTCCCAACAAAAGTAAGAACAACTATATTATCAGGAATACTTTCCCTAATGAATTACGTGAGCAGGTAAAATAAGTATTGGTTTTTAAAGGGACAAGACCACCTAACTTGGTCTACTCGAATATGCTCCCAAATTTGTCACTTGGTTGGCCAAGTAAGGTTGAGAAAAGTTATTTTTTGTTTTGAATGAAAAGCAAAAATGGATCTTAGATAGTTGAGTTTCAAGGCATATGAGTTGTAAAATTTCTTTGTTTTCAGAAATTTAAGAAAAGTGTAGTGGCTTGATTACTTTAGGCAACAAAGGTAAAGGAAAATATTACGTGTTGGCAAAGTTGGTAAGGGATCCTTCTAAAGTTATTGATAATGTTTATTTAGTTGAAGGTCTAAAACGTTATTGCTAAGTGTGTCTCAACTATGCGATAAAGGTAATCAAGTGATATTTGATAAAGAAAAATGTATTGTAAAAAATTTCATCACATGAGATACATCTATTATCGCCCTTAGACATGATAATGTTCATGCTTTGAATACTAACGAAATTGCTGCTGGAGATTCCAAGTGTTCAAAGGCTATAACGGATGATCCAAAGCTATGGCATAAAAAGCTTGTTCATATCAATACACACACCATACATGAATTAGTAAGTACAAATCTTGTTAAGGGACTTCTAGCTCCTGACTACAAGCTCAATACTTTATGTGATGCATGCATTTGAGGAAAACAAGTAAGAAGTTCATTTAAACCGAAGAAAATGGTAAGCTCTACTAGACCATGTGAACTTCTACATATTGATCTGTGTGGTCCAATGTGTGTAAGGAACATACAAGGTCGTTCTTATATTTTAGTAATAGTTGATGATTATTCTAGATTTATCACTGTTGAACATTTAGTGTCTAATAGTCCTGTTTATAATCACTAAGTACTACTAAGGTAGTGGGACATTACGTATTTACGTACTAGGTACGAAAGACATTAATATATAGGACAAAATGAGCAAAGGGGAAAAACCAAGTCAGGGCATAACAGCTGACTCGGCTTTCCACTAGATGGAGCTAAAGCCGACTCGGCTTTGGTTTCTGGAAAGTCAATGTTTTGTCTAGAAGGAAAAGCCGAGTCGGCTGACCCTGTGCAGGACCAACCACCGACTAGGCGGTACCTGTTGAAATGACCGTTGGTCTTTTTCTTCCCGTTTTCTATGGAGTAAATGCCTTGGATTCTTCCTTAATGCTCTTAATCTCTGATTTTATGGAGGAGTATAATGCCATTGTTAATGACATTGATTGGCATGATTATGATTGTAATCAATCATAATCATTATGGTGATTTATGGGCATAGGCTCCTCTTCTATACTCTTTGAGTATAAATAGAGGACCTTGGCCATTGAGATGAACACACCAAATTCTCTGAATTTCTCTAAGTCTTTCTTTCATTTGTCTTGTGCTATTCAAGAGAGTAATTAACTCTTGTTTTGCATTCCATTGCTTATAATTCCTAAACACATTGTTATTAAGTAATATACCCTAAGTACTAAGGGTGTATTGTAGTTGTTTGTATCTCGTTGTGAATTTCCACTTATCAACCCAAGTACCTTTGTGGGGGAAATATCACAAAAGGAAAGTCAGCACACGCCTACAACTCGTATCAAGTTTCCGGGTAACGGTTGTCGTTACAAACAAATCTTCAAGGTTACTTTTAGCATAGTTATAGTTGTTGTAATTTCATTTTGTCATCAACAAAGGGGTTTATACAAGTTTCCGATTGTAATTTTTATTGTAATTATATACATTCGTAATAATCTTTTGTGATATTCTACATCGATGGCAACAATGAAGGATTTTACCTCAAACTTTGCTCAGCTCGAAAAGTTTGTCGGCGGTGACTTTAGACGTTGGCAAAAGAAGATGATGTTCTTGCTTACAACCTTGAACGTGGCTTATGTGATTAGTTCACCTAAGCCGGAGGCACCTAAGCCGGATGATCCGGAGACCGAGGTGCTTGAACAAAACCGTAAGAGGAGCAAATGAACCAAAGCCTTGTTCGACATCTATCAATACCATGACTCCGCTAAGGAGTTGTGGGATGCATTGGAGAACAAGTACATACGGAGGATGCTAGCTCCAAAAAGTTTCTAGTAAGTAATTGTAATTCATATAAAATGGTAGAAGATCGCCCTATTATTAATCAATTCCATGAATTGCAAAGGATGCATGCCAACTTAAAATTACATAAAATTGAAATTGATGAAGTATTTCTTATTTCAAGTATCATAGACAAGTGGCCTCCCTCATGGAGGGATGTTAGACATGCTTTAAAGCATAAAAGAGAGGAGATTACACTCTCCGATCTTAGACAACATACAATTGTCGAGTCTAGCATACGGATTCATGAGAATCGTAAGGATGAAAATCCTAATGTTGGGACCATTAACATGGTTGCGGAAGGGAAACCATCCCATTCCGGAGATAAGAGGAAGAGAAATGATACTTCCAAGGGCAAGGCTACTATTCCCAATACCGAAAAGGTATGTTGGGAGTGTGGTAAACCCGGGCGCCGAAGGAAAAATTGCTTCGTTCTAAAGAACAAGCAAAAGGAGGCAAAGAGGAGTGGTCAAGCTTCAACAAGCAAAGGACCATCCACTCAAGGTAATCTTGCATTTTTGAATGAAAATTCTAATATGAGTTTTTCATCTATGAATACTAATATTAGTGCTATGTAGGATGATACTTTGTCTTGGTGGATTGATTCGGGGGCATCGACTCATGTTTGCAACTCTACTAAATGGTTGAAATCCTTTAACAAGGTTGTTGATGGGGAGCATCTCTACATGGGAAACAATGCACCTATCATGGTCCAAGGCAAAGGACAAATTGAGCTATTGTTCACTTCGGGGAATCTCTTAGCTTTAAGGGATGTGTATTATGCACCCGAAATTAGTAGAAATCTTGTCTTGGGTCCTATTTTGAATCGATTGGGCTACAAACTAGTGTTTGAAGCCCATAGGTGTATTATATCTAAAAATAACTTGTTTGTTGGTCGTGCTTTCTTATGTAATAGTTTGTTCAAGTTATCATTAGATATGAATAAAAACGTTGTTTGTAATGTTTTGAATGTTAATGAAAATGATGATTTGCATTATTTATGGCATGTTAGATTAGAACATGTAAACTTTGATATAGTTTTTTTTATGTCTAAGCATGATTTAATTCCTATGTGTATTAAAATATCTAAAACTCGCAAGACGTGCATGTTAAATAAGATCACTAGAACACCTTTTAAAAGTGTTGAACGAAAATCTGAAATTTTGGAATTAGTCCATAGTGATCTTTGTGATTTTCATAGTACACCATCATTGGGAAATAAAAAGTATGTTATAACTTTTATTGATGATTTCTCAAAGTTTTGTTATGTATATCTTTTACATACAAAAGATGAGGCTCTTGAACACTTTAAGATTTACAAAAATGAAGTAGAATTACAAATTGGAAGTAAACTTAAAAGGTTAAGAACCGATAAAGGAGGTGAATATTATGATCCTAACTATTTTAATTCAATGGGTATTATACATGAAACCACCGCCGGTTATGCACCACAATCAAATGGTGTGGCCAAGAGGAAAAACCGTACTCTACAAGAGATGGTTAATTCCATGTTATCCTACTCGGGTTTGAGTGATGGATTTTGGGGTGAAGCAATGTTGACGGCTTGTCACATTCTTAACCGAGTTCCAATGAGAACGAATAAGGAAACTCTTTATGAACTTTGGTACAAAAAGAAACCAAACTTAAGTTATCTTAAGGTTTGGGGTTGTAGGGCCATTGTAAGATTGCCCGGCAACAAAAGAAAGAAACTCGGTGAACGAGGTGTTGAGTGCATCTTTATAGGTTATGCTATTCATAGAAAAACTTATAGGTTCTATGTAATAGAACAAAATGACTATATATCGATTCATTCGATTATAGAGTCAAGAGATGCAATTTTTGATGAAAATAGATTTTCATCATTGAGTAGACAAAGAAATCTACAAGTTTGTACCAATGATAATGTTGATGATAATCAACAAGGTTCACTTCTAGATGTTGATGAAAGTCAACAAATAGATGAACAAGGTTTAGTTGATCCTATTCCTAAACGGAGTAAGAGACAACAAAAAGCTAAAAGCTTTGGACCGGATTTCCAAGTATACTTGGTTGAAGGTGATAGAAGTGAAGTATCTTCTAGTGTTCCATATTTATATAATGTGGAAGGTGACCCATTGACTTATAGAAATGCTATGGCATCACATGATAGCGCTTTTTGGAAAGAGGGTATTGATGATGAGATGCAATCCATCATGGGAAATAACACTTGGGTGTTAGTGGATCTTCCTCCTACTTGTAAACCAATAGGTTGCAAGTGGATTTTCAGAAAGAAAATGAAAATCGATGGTACTATTGATAAATTTAAAGCCCGATTAGTGGCTCAAGGCTTTAGACAAAAGCATGGTATCGATCATTTCGATACATATGCACCGGTTGCAAGAATAACTACTATTCGGTTATTGGTAGCGTTAGCTACGGTCTATCATCTAGAAATACATCAAATGGATGTTAAAACCGCTTTTCTATATGGGGAATTAGATGAGGAAGTATATATGAATCAACCCGAAGGGATTGTTTTGAAAGGACATGAGCAAAAGGTGTGTAAACATGTTAAATCCTTATATGGACTTAAACAAGCACCTAAGCAATGGCATCAAAAATTTGATGAAACCATATTGTCTTTTGGATTCAAGTTGAATCAAGCCGATAAGTGTGTTTATAGCAAGTTTGATAGCCATGGGAATGACGTTATCATTTGCTTATATGCTGATGACATGCTTATCTTTGGTACTAGTTTAACACAAGTACAAGAGACAAAAGAGTTTTTGTCAAGGTCCTTTCAGATGAAGGATATGGGGGAGGCCGATGTGATCTTAGGTATTAAGATCATGAGACAAGGTAACCGTATTAAGTTAAGTCAAGCTCACTACATTGAGAAGATACTTAAGCGGCTTAATATGCTTGATAAAGCACCGGTCTCTACTCCCATGGAACCGGGTATGAAATTTGCCAAACATACCGGTCAACCAATTTCACAATTGGAGTATTCAAAGGTCATAGGATCTTTGATGTATGCTATGACTAGTACTAGGCCAGACATAGCATTTGCGGTTGGTAAACTTAGTAGATTTACTAGCAACCCGGGTCCCCATCATTGGATGGCGATAAGAAGAGTATTAAGATACTTATTGCGTACCAAGGATTATGGTATTGCATATAGTGGAGAACCACCTATTCTAGAAGGTTATTCCGATGCTAGCTGGATCACTAATGAAGAGGATAACTCTTCTACTAGTGGATGGGTGTTTGTTTATGGGGGAGGTGTCGTCTCTTTGTCCTCTAAGAAACAAACATGCATAGCTGATTCTACTATTTCAGCTGAGTTTATAACACTCTCTTCAGCAGCTAGTGAAGCGGAGTGGTTGAGGAATCTCATGTTTGAGATACCTTTGTTACCTAAGCCAATTTCACCGGTGGCAATCCATGCGGATTGCATGACGGCTTTAGGTAGAGCGTATAGTCAAGTATATAATGGTAAGTCACGGAATATTTCTTTTAGGGATAGCCTAGTGCAAAGACTTATTATTAACGGGGTCATGACTTTTGACTATGTGAACACTAAGTTCAATGTGGCAGATTCGTTTACGAAGGCCATGAATATAGATTCAATTGAGAAAGCCTCAGTTGAAATCGGTTTATGTCAATAAAATCATTTGGGAAGGCCCAATTCACGCATGAGTAACATCGTGTCTGAATTCAATGTGGTAAAGTGCTCTTGATTTTTGTAAAGCAACTCGTTATATGACCCACCGTTGCTTTGTGCCGTGATGAAACAAGGTAGTCGTCTTGAAATTTCTCAAGATCAAGGGTTGAAGAGCTCTTGGTGTTATATCCACGTCACGGGGATATGTTTAATACGTACTAAGAACCTACCTATATAAGTTTGAAGTGTGGTCGCTTCAAGTAGTCAAGATTGGCATAATGACTATGATAAACTTATGAATAAGATACGGACACGGCCTTATAATGTGTCTAGTTAATAACTTTGTGTTATTTGTTTTGTGCGTACTACGTCTTCAAGTGGTTGGAAGGGTCATTTGATTCAATTCCTTATGGAAATCAATTCTGGCTCGATCACTTGTTAAGTGTGTTGTACTAGGCATTAATTCAATTCGAAGGGATATTAGCGTTGATGCATGAAATATAGTATGAGTTTTGGTAAATGAGAGGCTTGTTGTACCCAAAATGGGGGAGGATTGTTGAACATATAGTGTCTAATAATCCTGTTTATAATCACTAGTATACTAAGGTTGTGGGACATTACGTATTTACGTACTAGGTCCGAAAGGCATTAATATATAGGACAAAATGAGCAAAGGGGAAAAACCAAGTCAGGGCATAAAAGCCGACTCGGCTTTCTGCTAGATGGAGCTAAAGCCGACTCGGCTTTGGTTTCTGGAAAATCAATGTTTTGTCCATAAGGAAAAGCCGAGTCGGTTGTCCTTGTGCAGGACCAACCGCCAACTCGGCGGTACCTGCTGAAATGACCGTTGGTCTTTTTCTTCCCGTTTTCTATGGAGTAAATGCCTTGGATTCTTCTTTAATGCTCTTAATCTCTGATTTTATGGAGGAGTATAATGCCATTGTTAATGACATTGATTGGCATGATTATGATTGTAATCAATCATAATCATTATGGTGATTTATGGGCATAGGCTCCTCTTCTATACTCTTTGAGTATTAGAGGACCTTGGCCATTGAGATGAACACACCAAATTCTCTGAATTTCTCTAAGTCTTTCTCTCATTTGTCTTGTGCTATTCAAGAGAGTAATTAACGCTTGTTTTGCATTCCATTGCTTATAATTCCTAAACACATTGTTGTTAAGTAATATACCCTAAGTACTAAGGGTGTATTATAGTTGTTTGTATCTCGTTGTGAATTTTCACTTATCAACCCAAGTACCTTTGTGGGGGAAATATCACAAAAGGAAAGTGAGCACACGCCTACAACTCGTATCAAGTTTCCGGGTAACGGTTGTCATTACAAACAAATCTTCAAGGTTACTTTTAGCATAGTTATAGTTGTTGTAATTTCATTTTGTCATCAACAAAGGGGTTTATACAAATTCCCGATTGTAATTTGTATTGTAATTATATACATTCGTAATAATCACTACAAAAAGACACGGAGCTTTTCGACGGAAAAACTATGGTATTTTCGATGGTTATAACTGTCTAAATATATAATTTCGACGCTTGGCAAAGTGTCAAAAAAACTGGAGTCACAAATTTTCGATGCTTTTTTTCGACGGTTATTTCAGTGGATAATATATATGTTTTCCGATGCTTTTTACAGTGGGAAAAAGATTTCGCGCCTTAAATCCATACTACAATTTCAAGTTTTTTGACGCTTTGAAGCGTGGAAAATGCAAAATATTTTCGACGCTTTTTTGTGTGGAAATGCTGAATTATTTAGACGCTTTTGCTTGTGGATAGTGGTGAATATTTTAGATGCTTTTATACATCTAAATACACCCTTTAAAGCCATTGATATCTAGATACATGCTTTAAAATAATGCTCATTAATTATACAAAGTAGCTTAGAAATTATGGCTTCACTTTGCCCAAGAACACAAACATTGCAAAAATAATTTGTATTGATTATCCAAAAATCACATATACATTGTATATAATTACATTAATGTTTAAGGTAACAAAATAATAGAATTTCATTGGCAAACCAAAACAAAAATTACATCTCAAAAGATAACTTCCACATCAGTTGTATTAACAAATATCAACAAAGGCGGGCTTGCTCCTCAATAGTTGTAAAATTGTTAAATTCCCTGGAAAGTAAATAACACAAATAGCATATTAAGATACTAGCATTAATTTGCCAAAAAAAGATACTAGCATTAAAAAAAATTAAGAACATGGGGGCTATACTATGCGAATGTCAAGCGCACAAACCAAAGCAGAAACTATTAACGCATTAACAAAACACTTATTCAATATGGCAAGTTGTTAAGTTGGCGTCAAGCAAAATGGAATGGAACAAAGCAACCAAAATCATCGAAAAGCAACTCACAGTATAATCAGATGTCTTTTTCCACATATAGATGCTAGAATCTAGAATAAACCTGATATCGAACACTAGTTACTATAAATTGCAAAGGTCTGCAACAAACAAAACAGGGATTTCAAAATACGAAATCAGGAGTTCCATGCTTACAATCCATTTTTACACTTGTTGGGGTTAAAGGGTTTAATCCAGTTCGAAATCTAGTACTTAATAGTTTGGTTCTCCAATGCATCAATGACATTGCATCATCTTGGGCCTTATCACTTACAAGCTTACCATCAGATGATAAGTTATTCCTTTGGCAAGCTTACATAGGTCAAACTGTCAAATGTTTAACAACTTATAACTGATTCCTTGATCTTTATATGCACCATTACGACATTACCTTTATAAAAAAATGTAAAGAATTGCAACAAGACAAGTTCCATATAGACTAGAGCATATCGGTACTTACAATGAAAGTGAATCCAATCATCAATTGACAGCAAGCCCCAAATGCATCAAACAAACAAGAATATGATTTCTTAACCAAGATTGTGAAAAAAGGAAAAGGAAAGCATTAATTAAAGTCTTCGTAACATCAATAACACATAAGTCACCTTCCTTCAGATGTACATTAATTGATCAAAAAGAAGTAACAAAGAAAAACAAACTATTCAAATATATTCAGAATTAAGGAGAATGTATTGCAGTTCGGCATAATTTCTCCTCTGATTCATACTATATAAATGAATCAGCAAGATAATGTTTGATACAATCAAGGATTAGTTTTACCTTTACACCATAAATTAATATACTAGGAAGATATTTTATCTTTAATAAGGATTAACAATAATAATGTTCTTACTAGAATCACAAGTTATAAAACTCCATTAATTACAAGCATCATTCCCTTTCCAAGAATCAGCGAACATAATAAGAAACCCTAAATCCTTAGCAACATTTAACAAAGTATTAACCTATGGATCAAAAAACTATTAGTAATACTACTATTCCCTATAGAGGACATGAATAACAATAACCCTGCCCTGACTGCATATTCGAACAAGCAACATTAACATAAGGTAGACAACATAATATTGAAACTCCATAACAAAATCTTTAATGTAACCCTCACACAACAATAGCAAAGAACGTCACAACTTTGGTTTGGTTTATAACATCAAAAGTCTAGGGTATACTTGAAGATGATTGCTTGTACAAAGAGTGACCTTTCGTCAACTACAAAAGGTTTGGTTGTTAACGTCAAATTGTGGTTTATAATCCCAAAGTGTTATAAGAAATAAAAGCATTTATGTATTCAAATTGAAGCATTTTCTTGTCAAACAATTAAAAAAAAATGAAAGAAAAGAATATACGTTTGATGCTAAACACTCCTTAGCAAGAATATACCATTGGTATGTTAGCAAAACAACACACTCATCACATGATCCTAAATTAAAAGCAACTTATTAAGATGACAAACAAAAAGCCCCAACTCTGAAATTCTCACGAAACACTTTGTCTTGACTAGAAATCATTACATATCAAACAAATGTAGTTAATTTGATTCAACATAGTTCTAAAAAATCAAGAGATAACTGAAAATACTACCTTGAATAATTTTAGTTTTCCATGTTTAAGGGATGACCTCAAGTTTAGGAGCCTAGCATCAAAAAGACTTGAATTCATGACAGCAACTCATAAAAGTATGGGAAATTCCACGTGGTAACCCTGAGGTTTTGAGTTTTCCACGTGGTAACCAAAACTTTTAAAAAATCCACGCGGTAACCCTGAGGTTTATATAATTGCTCCGTGGTGACCTTTTTGCACAAAAACGTTAGCAAACGTTAATTTTGAAGCTTTAAGGCTGATTTTTGCCTATGTATGTGACTCACCATTTCAAATGTCATCAGTTTCAATCTTTTTCCCCAAAACATAAATCCTAACTCTACTCTTTTTCATCCAAATCATATTTTTCCCCTAAATCCAAAAATGGTTGATTCAAGGTGTATATTTTGGAGGGAAAGGTTGAAACCGATGACATTTGAAATGCTAAGTCGCATAAATAGTCGTACAACAACCTAAAAGCTTCGAAAATGAACGTTTGCTAACGTTTTTCTAACGTGTATGTGCAAAAAGGTCACCGTGGAACAATTTGTTAAACCTCAGGGTTACCGCGTGGATTTTTTAAAAGTTTTGGTTACCACGTGGAAAACCCAAAACCTTAGGGTTACCACGTGGAATTTCCCTAAAAGTATTAGCTCAAATACCACCTGAATTATTTAATTAATGGCTGATTTGCTGCTAGAGTGTAGCCGTAACTCCTACTTGGATCCAAAACATCAATCAACCTACAAACAATCAAATCCAATCAAAAGGAATTCAATGTCTGTAAGTACCAAAACAATAAAGAACGAAAAAAGATTATCAACGTTACTTTTCATTCTAAACTTTCATTGTAAAATCAGATTAGGTAGCTATGACGAGTTTTTTAATTGCCTACTCCACGAACGTTGATACACCAAATCAGATTCAGTAGCCCATCAAAGAGCCCATCCTCAAGCCCATTTTCTTACTGAAATCACCCATCATCGCTAAATCCTCCTTCTCTGCCCGGCATGACTACGCGTAGTAAGCATGACATTTTCAAACCCAATTCCAAATACACTTTCCCTTCCCTTTCCGTCTCCTTCTCTCCTATTTCTAAATATCGTACCCATGTGCCCTCCGTGATGCTAACTGAAAACAAGCTATAAAGGATGCATTTGATGCTTTAATTGAGAATAATACTTGGGATCTTGTGTCGCATTCTCCGTATGCTAATTTTATTTGTTTTTTGTGGATATTACGAGTTACAACTAAGTCTGATGGTTCTTTTGAGCGCTATAAGGCGCATCTTGTTGGTGATGGCAAGTCTCAAAGAGAGGGCATTGACTGTGATGAGACTTTTAGCGTTGTGGTCAAAACTGCGCATCATTTCAAATCTCCACATATCTCATAACTTACTAGAATCATTTTTTTTCTAAGTATTTTGAATATATTCACTGTCATTGTTTTAGCAATTTACCATTTCTAACATATATCACAACTAAAGAAAATCTCCATTAACCAGTTTAATAATATAATTAATAAATGACAGCACCTCGATAAATATATAACTACATTCTCATCTAAGCCTAACACTAGGTTATTTTTTTATTTCAAAATTACCATTTAAATACAGTGTAAATCCCTTGATTTCTTAGTTATTAAAACTTTATAATGGCTCCTCTAAACATTCAAGATATTCGTCCCTTAATTCTTAGTTTCCATACAATGTTAGACTCATGTATCTTACAATTAACTATGGTTCCAATAAGTTCCATCATATCTTTTACTCGACGCTTTGACAATAACAATCCAATCATCCAATTAGCTTTTATAATATTTTTCATAGTTTTTTTTAGTAATCTTAACTCTTTGTCATTGCTTATTCTACTTAGATCCTTCTGTTCTCATAACTTTCTGAATACTCAATTTCTTGTCTCGTTAAATCCTACTTAAACGTCCATTACATTCCTTCTAACGTCTTTATAAACCAACTAATTGATTAACACTACATTATCCCTTAACGATATGTACATTTACACTCCTAAGTTTCTATTTGACTCCTTTGATAACCTCACGTTTACGTGTATCCTCATTCCTCGCTCTCACTTTTCTCACTTACTTTATCTATATCCTATATTTTAATGGCTCTTGTTACTTCGTCCCCTTAAATTAATATACATCCACATTTTAGTCATCAATACAATCTTACTTGACCTTTATTCCTATCTTCTCTGATTTTGTCTAACCTGTCTAATATAGCTCCCATTGCACTCTTCTTACTCTGCTCTATTACACACCTCATGACTTTTGTGTACTACTTCCATTTCAAGTAATCATCTACCCCATGTATTTAAATTACTTATGTAAAATATCCTTAACCATTATATTTGTATAGTCTATAACTCCATCAATTTTTTCATACAGTTGAATGTTCTCAGTGCATCAATGATTTTCCTCTGATATATACTCTACGATCACTACAACATAAATAAATAACACTTATTTATGTTTGAATAACCTAACTATACTTATAAATCACATGATTCACCTCCATTAGATATGTTTACCTTGTCATAACAATATACAAATAATCTTCTCTTATTCATATAATATCCTCTTAAATTTTTTTTTCCTTGAAATTTATACTGGAATTCATAGTTTACTAAAATGGGATCCTGTAGAACATCCATAAACTGTGGTGATGGTTATACACTAACATCTAGTTATGATTCTTTTCCTCATTTTATGAATAATGAAATACTTAACCTTTCATTCCAAAAGACATAATTAGGTCAACATATTATCTACATATTAGTTTCATGAGGGTGTAACTAATACCAATTTTTCATACCCTTAGAACCCAATTTACAATAATATAAACAAAAGTACTTATCAAGGTAGTAACAAGGGTCTATTTAAAAGATAACATAAAGTGAATATGGACTTTGTAAATTCCTTATAAAATATGTGGTGCTTTTCAGGATAGTAAGATAAACTATCTTTTTTTGAAGATAGTAAGATAAACTATCTTAACTTTAAGTAATCATGAACAATTTTGAATTTTAATTATTATGATTATTATTATTATTATTATTATTATTATTATTATTATTATTATTATTATTATTATTATTATTATTATTATTATTATTTTCTTTTTGGGAGCAATAATACTTCTCAAGTAAATAAAATATTCCACTTACCTTAGGTTCCGATTCAATGGTTCGTTTACCTCTTAAAAAATTTTATTTTCTAATATAGCCCTAGGTTTTGTTTAACAATGTATTTGACAAGTTTGTCCAGCACAATAATGTTTAAGATCTCTTACAATTATGCTTTTGCATAACACACACGTATATGTACACACACAAATATATATACATGATACTTTCTCACTCCAAAAGATTCTATATTTTCATTTGATGTTGCATGTTGTAGGGTGCTTTTATTTAACAACTCAACACTTTCATCAATTAATTGACCCTCTTTTGTTGTCTTACATTTGTTTAAACAAATACTATTTTTTTATAACATGCTCATAGAGTTTCCGAAGTACATTATACCTCCCTTATATTTATTTTACTTTATAATATATTAATTGACCCCTAATGTATTGTCTCACCTATGGAGATTGAAGTTGAACCGACAATATGGCTGGAAAAAAAAAAGATACAGCAGTATGGTTGACTAACATATATATAAAATTAATTTAAAGTTATTATTTTAAATTTAATATACTTGATTTAAAGGATATGCGACTTCTTGCTGACGTGTACTTTTGGTCTCACTACAAAAAAACACGGAGTTTTTCGACGGAAAAACTCATGTTTTTTCGACGGCTTTTAGCGTCGAAAAATATATTTTCGACGCTTACTGAAGCGTCGAAAAAAAAGGCGTAACAAATCTTCGACGCTTTTTTTTAGACGCTTATTTTCGTCTAAAACATTATGTATTTCCGACGCTTTTAGCCGTAGAAAATAAGATTTGAGGCTCTAAAAATAAACTACTATTTTAACATTTTCGACGCTTTAAAGCGTCGAAAAAAATTTGCACCCTAAATCCACACTACATTTTTGGAGGATTTTAGACGCTATAAAGCGTCGGAAAACCACAGGATTTTAGACGCTTTAAAGCGTCGAAAAAACTCAGTGTTTTAGACGCTTTTAAATGTCGAAAGTGATTAATATTTTAGACGCTTTTGTGTGTCGAAAATGCTTCTATTTTAGACGCTTTTATACATCTAAATGAAAATAAAGCCATAATTATTTATCATTACCCCAATATGCATTAGTCTTTTCCATACTATATAAAATTCATCACACAACTATAATTACCAACAAATATCATACCAAATCAATCATTTTTACAAAAGTATTAGAATTCGATATTCATACACGCATATACATTCGTCGATGTAGCAAAAGGCATAATATATATTCATATACATTCGTTGAAGTTAAATAAAGCAAAATATAGTGTTAAATGTTTGTCAAAAGTTAAAGGCCTCCAAATATGTTGTCATTATGTTGCATCATCCACTTTAGTGTCGAGACCTTCGCAAAAATGATTTGTTAGTCGTAGTACTACCTGCAGTTAATCAATAATAAGTAAATAATCAATAATGGCGAATCAGAAATAACATTAAAAATTATTCTAAAATTAAATTGGTGAACATCAATATATGAAGCTTAATGTATAAATTGAGTTAGTAAACATAAAAAATAAGTAAAAGGATTAATAGTATAATACCAAATTATACAAACCATTCAATTGGATGCCATGACCCATCTTCCCCAGTAATTGACGTAGTACTACCTGCAGTTAAATATTTAACAAACTTTAATAAGTTCTATGAGTATAAATTGATAAGTAGAAAACTTAAATAAGCTGCAACAAGTAAACTGAGTATTTGAACTTGAAAAAAACCGACAATTTGGTATTTGTTCATATATTGAATGCAAATTGATAAGTAGAAAGAAAAACGACAACTACCTTGATGACAAAGACAATTTGGTTATGAACTTGCAAAACAAATTCGGATGCACACTAAAAGTTCCTAAATCATGAAAAAGAAGAAGCAGGAACAACAAGTAATATATCATTGCAAACAAAGAAGTCTATAGAAATATTAAGGCATGCAAGCATTATAAATTGTCTCCAACAACTGAAAATAAATACTTTAATAAAATAGGTGAGCACCGAAGTTACTGTATAGTAGAATAAACATTGGGAAGAAAGAATTGCAGTGCACATCAAATGCATACAACCTAGCATACCAAATCATTGCCAGGACAAAAGTTCTGCACGAGCTCAAGAATGTAAAACCAAAATTCAGTTTATACCTCAATAACACCAAAGCAGAAATCATACATAAAGTGCTCATGATCGTCGAGAGTTTAGTTAAACAAATGCCAATCTATATGACATCATATTCCTCACAATTAAAAGCCTGAAGCATACTCACCATTCCACTTGTTGTTCAACCACAGAACTATTTGGAGCGTCTTCTCTGAGGTAGTTATTTGTCAAAAACCTACATTTAAATATAAGCATCGACCCATATGGTATAAGCACCGAACACTTTTAGAAGCTCCAGCCTATAATTGAGGGTCACCCATTCACGAGACAATGCAAGAATGTCATTTGTTGTCAACCTAAGCTTACTTAATCCACGCATGTCGCCTTTCTGTTTTATCCAGCTTAGCAAGTTCTAATCCACAAAACAACACAACAATCTGGTACAATTAGTAACAGAAGCAAAGGTCATATCTTTTCATGGATCTAGATACAAAATAAATTCTTTAATTCTGTTAAGAATAAAGAGATCTAAGTAAAGAATGCACACCAGCTCCTTCAAAGATTGGTCTATAGAAAGTAAGCTCCCTGCTGCAGACCAACAAAACAGTTAGTGATTGTAGACAACTTCAAGCATGTGCCATAGCAACAAAACAGCAAGAATGCACACCAGCTCCTTCAAAGATTGGTCTATAGAAAGTAAGCGGTACCACTATTGACACCAAAAGTGGAGCTTCTCAATGTCTGGTTTATTTCTCTCCAGCCTTTTAAACACTCATAAGTTGGATATACAAATTCAAAAATCATCATAAAATAGTACAACCATTAGCAATCATCAAATTTTATTCCTAATGAAAACCACAAGAATAAACACAAGAATACAAAAAGTCTAAGCATTAAACGACTTACACATAATCCAACTTGTTTACCAAACCCATCATCTTAACTCAGTTACCATCCCACAATTTTCAAATTCTACTAAACACTTACTACTAAACTCTTAATCTACACTAAATACCCAACATATCTCAAAAATCATTCCTCAAATTCTTGAACTCACCTGCAAAAGTCAAATGAGGAAAGAAAATTAGCCATGGAAAATTTGTTCTACATTTTATAGATAGTAAATAAATTAACAATTTCAAAAGCAAGCAAGAGAAAAACACTATATGTATACAAACACCAAATACTTAACTGACAGACACAACTAAATGGGACAGGTCTGTCCAATGGATTATGGGTAGATTACATTTATTGAGTCACTAGTGACTTCATAACTCAACTCTATAATTCAACAACAAAAATGACTTCATAATTCAATTAAAAAGTAGTATATTCACCCATTCCAACTTAAAACAATTCAATCCACCCTCGTATCATCTTCTTTCTTCACTCCATCTCATCTCCTCCGATGGAGAAAGTAACGCTTACTACTAAAAAGAGAAACTAGGGTTTTCCCTTGTTTACGGATTCAAAAACCTAATTAAATATCCTTATACAATCAATTCAATTAAATGACGACAATCTCAACAATTTATATACGAAAAATCATTTAGCCATATTTCAATACTAAATTCGAGAAAATTGGATGAAGTATTCGCTCTAGCCTCTAAACTATGCTAATAATCAAAAGTACTCATTTTGGGCTAAAATTTTGACATAAATAAAAAATCAAACATCAATTCGTAAGAGAATATAACACAAGCATAACTACAAACAAAAAAACTCAAAACCAAACAACAAAAGTTTCATCCAAAAACAAGGGAAACAACAGAGCCAGACGACGAACCTTCGTGATTGACCGAAATTTTCTAAAAGATCCTCTAAAATTTCTATAGTAATCGATTTGAAGTTAATTCCTTCAAATTCTGTTGTACACCGTTTAGTTCAAGATGAATTACTGAATTCTCTGCATTATTGAGAAAGGAATACGGGAGGTGAGATTAATAAATCTTGATTTGGACCCGTTTAAAACCCGAAACTATTTAAAGAATCTGGAAGAATGCCATACCTATTGATGTTACAGAAAGAGGAAGAATACGCTACAATCCATGCTTGTTACAGTCCGTCAGAAGAGGAGGAGGAGGAGGAGGAAACCGTCGCTGCTACTGGGCGCCGGAGGATGAGGAAACATTGTTGCTACAGACCGAAAACAGCCGTTTTGTTAGGGTTTTTTTTGGGAGACATGTTAGGGTTTTTTTTGGGAGTGAAATGTTTGAGCGGGATTTGGAATTTGGAATAGGTAGTTTTGTGGTCAATTAATTTCCGTTTTTTTTTCAATTTCGTTTTTTAAGCGTTCCGACGCTTTTATTTCAATAAACTTCAACGTCTTTAAGCGTCGGAAATTAAGTGTCCAAAATCTCCGTTTTTTTTTCGACGGTTGCTCAAGTGTCGAAAATAAAATGTCTAAAATCTCCATGTTTTTTTGTAGTGTCTTAACGATCCTGCGATGATGTCATTTCCTCTGGGCTATGACTAGCAGTAAGCTAAATTGCAGGTAATGAGGAGTGGGGATAGACCTTGGACAAATAAAATGTTAGATTACAAGAGTCACGTCATGAACTTTAATTTACGTATTATGACATTTGGTTTATTAGGCGTGCACGCTCTCAAGTTGTAATAAGTAGACTTATCTTCATAACTTATCCGCTACTAAGTTTCCTTTATGTCTAGTAGATATTAATAACCCTAAAAAGAACGTTCTAATAATCTGGTTTGACTCGGACTATTTTGAGTTACTTCAAAATGATATTTTTTCTTTTAAAACGTTCCGAGTTTTTCCGGGATGTTACATAAATAATTGATTTACAAAATACATATTAATTCTCCAATAAGACCCAAGTTAATCAAGTCATTATAATACCTTAATTTAAAATGAGTTTAAGATTGTCCCATCAGATTATAATTGGTTATGACAGTTTATAATGATTTTATTTTCGACAATTTAGGTATTTACCGTTATTTAAATGGTGTTTTGAATCTATAAAATTTATAAACCATATGAGTAAAACTTATTTTATACTATGAGGCAGTAGGTTAGTAACAAAATTATAAATTATTGACATAGGTCTATTTTTTACTCAAATTTAATTAATAATATTACACCTTTAAATAATTAAACAATATTTTTTAATTTAATAAATTTGTAAATAATTAATAATTAGGTTAATAAAATTTTACAAAAGTTCTAGAAGTCATATAATACTTTTATAAGATCATTTTAACTTTATCTCAAAAAAAAAGATCATTTTAACTTATAAATGTCATGTTTGAAATTTGATTTTTTATATAGAAATTTTATCGATAAATCAATAAAATCGGTTTAAAATTATTTAAGTCTGAATAAAATAATATAAAAATTTTATGATGTTTTAGAAACTATTTTAAGGAATATAAAATTTTAAATAACCATTAAAAATCGTGTGGGGTATTTTTAATAATTAATATTGTTATTTTACCGATAAACCGATTAAAATTTATTTAAATCAATATACGGTCACAAAAATCCTTATAAATTTTTCAACATGTATATACTATTTAGGAAAATTTACTTTTAAAAATCCGACCTTTGGGTTGTCCTCTTCTAAAAATCCGACCTTTTGATTATTTTTTAAAAATCCCACCTTTGCACCCCCATCTTCATCTAAAGTACACAACCCGATGTTTAACCTGAAGAACCGGTTAAATTGCATTTTATAAAAAAAGATAAATTCTAAATTACTAAACCCTAATTCTATAAAGATGTTCATCTTCTTCTTTCTCAAGCTTTCAAGCCATGTACTCTCCTTATCAAAATGAATTGAATAATACAGAGAAGGGTTTTTGTCCATTAAATGAATTGTATAATACAGAGAAGAAGGGTTTTTGTCCATTAAATGAATTGTATAATACAGAGAAGAAGCTCTCAAATCTGTTACTTTAAACACTTAAACTTTAAACATCATTTCCAAATCTGATTCTTGAAGCAAAAATACAAACCCTTTTCAACTTTAAAGTTATAAATTTCATTTTCTTGATCATCACTTAGTTGGATGATTCCAAATCTACATCCAATTTGATTCTTTGTATCAATCAACTCTTTAATTTGTGCAACAAAACCCTTTTAATTTTTTACCTTCAAATTGTCAATTTTCTGTAATTTTCACCCATTTAATCAAACTATAATCAATAACTCACTTCTCACAATCACAAAATATCCTAACTTTTCATTGACCCACAGATTTTCTTGGTCAATTAGGACCAAAAAGTAGACATTTTCCCCAAATTTTCAAAACAAATTAAATTTTTTTCTATAATTATAGTTCAAATGTTTATGTAATGCACCCAATTGGAACTAATACCGGAAAAGAAAAAACCCTTAAACGTTTGATGAAACTGTGCAGTATCCCCAACAATGGAACTAATACCATGATTTCCCCAACAATGGATGATGATGATTGCCCTTTATTCCCAATTGAAGAAATTGTGCAGTATCCATTACCTGATCTGGAAAGTTTGATGAAATGTCCATTAAATGAATGAGATGATGGTGATGGCGCAGCTTTTAAAGAGCAAAGAGAGGAGGGAAGTACATGAACACTTATGGTGTGAAGTGATGTTTTACTGGAATGGAAGGAGGGGAGTGAATTAGGGAAGGAGGGAAGTTAAGGGGTTATAGGTGTTATTTTTCACAAATGCAGGTAACCGGTCAAATTGGATTTTAGATGAAGATGGGGTGCAAAGGTGGGATTTTTTAAAAATAATCAAAAAGGTCGCATTTTTAGAAGAGAACAACCCAAAGGTCGGATTTTTAAAAGTGAATTTTCCTACTATTTATATAAGTGTCTCATAAAATTATCATGCCCAAAAGACACCATTTAGTATTTATTTTGTATTTTACCGTTTTCTACTTTACCGATTATTAACAACCGAGTAAAAATTATTAAGGTCCTTAAACGTCAACAAAATGTTCTCAAAATTTTACTAAACTTAGTTACTGTCCATATGAGTGTATTATACAAATTTCAAGTCCATATGCCTTCATTTGGTAATTATTTTATATTTTACTATTTAACTAATTTACCGATAAACAATTTAACGATTACTCAAAAATCATGAAAATTTCCAAACTAAATATATTCTAGCCAAATCTTTCTGGAGACATTATAATATAATTTTTTTAATTAGTTTTTATGATCAACAGTTTATCTAATACCATGTTTCATACTAAGAGTATTTAACACCTTGAAATCCATTGAAATATTGATTTAATGAATAAATTTAAATTAAATTATTTAAGAGATTTTTTTAACACATAGCTACTGGAAATTACTTTTAAAATGCATTTCAAATATTTTTAAGTCCATAAAACTATTTCCATCACACTTACTTTCACAAAGTATTGTAAATCATGCCTTTAAACATATAACAATTCATAAAATTAACATGCATGATGCCCACAACAACAATACATGTAATAAATCATTTCTTACTCAAAATTATCATTTTGATATCATTTTTCAAGATTTGAGAACTTCTCATTGGAAATTTTTACTTTTAAAAACAAGTTTATACAAAAATTTCCCAACTTGTTCTTAAATCCTTTAAAAAGCACCCAATGTGACATACCTCGATCCTTAGCTCCAAAGTACTCTTCAACCTTTGGTACCACTTCTCAACAACCAAGATCCAACTCCTTTGCTACAATTATTTTTAAAGAATTCAAAAATAGCATTATTTCGGATCTTTCTATGTACCTTAATGACTTTTGATTTCTAACTAAAAATTGTTAGATTTACTTACACTTTGATATTTTGTTACTTTGGAGATTGATTAGTGTTGAATAACACTTGTTGAACAAGTCCCACAACTTGAGAGTTTTTGGCAAGAAAACATAAATAAGAGATTGTAAGTTGATGGAAGAAAAATCTTTCAAATTTTCTTCTTTTAGTCTAAATTTCTAGGCCTTCTTAAGAGATTATTTTTCTTAGTTATTATGATGAAATACCCATTTTTCTAATAATCTTAGTTTTATAGAAAGATTTCATGTAAAAAGAATTTTACATGAACAAGTTTTAACAAAACTAGTGAAATAAAGAAATGAATATAACTTACTTTATACTTGGTGGATTTCCTCAAGTTTGGTGTCTATGGAAAGCTCTTGAAATGAAGATTATTTTTATGAAAGAATTGAGTTTCTAAACAAAAATTTTTAGAAGTTTAGATAGGTTTTTTGAAGAAGATTTGATGAGAAAAGGTGTTTTTGTTAGGAAGTGCAAGATTGAACTTCTATTGTACTTAAATTTAGGAGTAAAATGAAGAGTGGAAGAAGGTTGATGGAGCTAAAAATCTGGACAGCAAATATGTCTTGATTTATCATGTTTGCATGTTTGTTATGATAGTGTTTTTGGGTAAGAACTTCTATTGTACTTATGGATGAATTTTATCATGTTTGCATGTTTGACAGAAGGTCCAAGCAAGAACCACTACAAGAAAAAAAAGGCATAATTAGACACTTTGGGTGGGACGCTTTGCCAAAGCGTCAAAAATCACTATGCTAAAACTGATTAAATGTAATGCGATTTTGTCTCGGCATTGTAAAAATTTAAAACAAAACTTATGTTTCTCAACCACTCCCATTTCTCTCTAATTAGCAACTCCCTTTTCTCTTTTAGAAATTCCCTCTCTAAATCAGAATTTGTTACCTTTTCTCATATTTCTATATTTTTTTCTGCAGGGATATATAAGACCGATGAAAACAGTGACATGCACATTGGGAGAGCAGGGAAATGAGAGGGAGCAAGACAAAAAATAGGCATAAAATGTCAATGAATGTGATTAAGGTTTGAATATTAGTTGAGTTGTTAAGGTTAATCCTTTTCTTTTGATATCCCTAAAGCTCTCTTTTTAATGAAAATTTTGAATTGGGGCTTTTGTTTTTCGATATTGACGTTGTAATTTTTGATCGAAAATATTATAATTGATGCTAGAATGAGCGGTTAAAAAGTCCTTGTTTCTTCCATTTTCCGTTCATTTCTACCCATAATTTGAATTGGGGCTTTTGTTTTTCGATATTGACGTTGTAATTTTTCTGGTTGTTGTTATTAGAATTGGTAGTGGTTTGGAAAAAGTTAGGAGAATTGGATCGGAACTAGATCTAATGCCATTTCTTATTCTATTCTCATTCATTTTGATTCCATTCATGTGAATATATGTTGTGATAATAGCCGCAATAATGATAAATATATTACTAGTTTTATATCTTTTAACAAAACTGGTTGTTTTAATGAAGCTAAAGCACACAAAAATTAATAGAAAAAGTTTTGTTGTGATATTAGCTACAATAATGATAACTATCTTACTAGTTTTATATCTTTGTGAAAATTGGTTGTTTTAATGATGCTAAAAAATTTCGTTGCAAGGATTTTTGGTTGTTATCAATAGGATATAAGGTACTTAATTCCCACATGAACATTTATCATATTAGTGATTCAGATAGGCCAGCATATAGTTATTTGGTACCTATATCATACTCAGCATTCTTGTTTTAGTTTGTTTTAATGCTATTTGTTTTTTATGTAGCAAGAGCGTTTTATAGTCTGTACTTGTTTAAAAAATCCTTTACAAATCAAAAGTAATGAAATCCAAGAGTGTAAAAATACCATCAAAGTTTATGCTTTTTGTTGATGTTGTCTCGTGATTTTGTTTTTGCTATTGTTACTGCTGTTAGGTTATTGTCATCATTGATGTTGTTATTGCATTATTGTCGTTGTACTGATGTTGTATTCTTGGTTTCTTGTCGTTGTTAATGTCATTATATTGTCGCATAGGCGAATATATTTGAGCGCCAAGGGTAGCACAAGCTACCCTTAAAATTCGAGGGAAAAACAGTTGAATTAAGATCTTTATAATAACATGTCTCTTTAAATGATTTGTCTATTTTTAGTGTTCTATCTATATAAATAAATGTAAAATATTGATTTCAGAAGTCTATAATCATTAAAATATTTTTTATTTGTATATAGGAATTCAAGCATGATGTGTAGGACCTCGTCATACTTGAGCATTATTGGTCATCCCAATCACAAAAACATTATGTTGATATTTCATTTTTAAATAGAATTCCTATAGAACTTGTAAGATATTTGTAATATGTATACAAAATTTTGGTATATTCTTCATATTTAAATTATTTCTTAATTTTGAGTGGTTTTATGCTATTATCTATGAATTAAAACGAAATAGGTGAATAAATAAAACGTCACATACTGTTGATAATGATTGCAAAAAATGACACAAGTGTAGATAACGAGGCTTATAAACGTCGTAAGAATACCAATAGTAGCGCCATATAGCGTCATAAAAAGACAAATATTGGATTTAATGTGTCTTATAAAGACAAGTAGCGACACTAAAAGCGTCGCTAATTGACAAATAACGACACTAAAAGTGTCGCTAATTGACAAATAATGACATTTAACAGCGTCGTAAAATGATACTTTGGCATAACAAATTGGCGGAAAATGACAAAGAGTGACGAGCAAAAGTGTTGTTAATGTGATTTGCGACACTAAAAACTTCGCATTAACGAAAAGTGACATTAAAGAGCGTCCTAATTGGTGAGAATTTCGTCGCTTTTTGAAGTGTCGGTAAATAGCGACATTGAAAATATCAACGATTTCAAGCGTCACAAAATGTAAAAAAAAAAAGCGTCAAACAAAGCGTTGTTTTCTTGTAGTTAACATGAGTTAATATTATTACAAAAGATGATGTTCACTTTAACATCCAAAATAATATTATTTCTTGCTCATACTATTAAAACTCAAATAATTAGAAAAATTAAACAAGCTAAGTATTTTTCAATGATACTTGATTGCACACATGATGTTAGTCACCAAGAGCATATGTCTTTAATAATAAGGTATGTGGATGTTTATTCTAAATCCATAGTTGAATCCTTTTTAGGATTTTTAAATATGAATGATACAACTGGACAAGGACTTTTTGATGTTGTTCAAAATGAGTTAATAAATCTTGGTCTTGACATATAATCTAATGTTTGAGGATAAGGTTATGATAATGGATCAAACATGAAAGGAAAACATCAAGGTGTTCAAAAAAAACTTTAGACATAAATCCGAGAGCCTTTTATACACCTTGTAGTTATCATAGTCTTAATTTGACATTATGTGATATGACTAACTCATGTGGTAAAGCTAAAGATTTTTTTGGAGTTATTCAACGTGTTTATATTATTTTTGCCAATTCCACTAAAATATGGAAAATTCTAAAAGAAAACGTTAACGGTTGACTGCAAAATCATTGTCATTACTCGTTGGGAGAGTCGTGTGGATAGTGTTAAAGCTATAAGATCTCAAATGTAAGATTTCAGAGAAGCTCTACTTAATGTGTCAGATAATGATCTCGATTCTAAAATATTTTGTGAAGCAAAATCCTTAGCTACTCATGAACTAGGAGATTTTGAGTTTTTGATTGCTATAATTATTTGGTTTGAAATATTATTTGCTATTATTATAGTTAGCAAGCTTTTACAATCAAAAGATATGCTCATTGATGTTGCTATACAAAAAATAAAGAAATTGGTTTCCTTTTTTGAAGAATATAGAGAAACTGGTTTTTATAATGCTTTAAAAAATGCTAAAAAAATTGCGATTGAAATGAATATTGACCCTGTTTTTCCTCAAAAGCGCATAATTCGAAGAAAAAGGCAATTTGATGACAACTCGAACACCCCATCTATTGAGTTCACGGGAGAATAAGCTTTTAGAATCAATTACTTTCTTTATCTTGTAAATCAAGCAATTGTCTCTCTTAATGATAGATTTGAGAAACATCAAGACTATGAAAAAAATTTTGGTTTTTTGTTTACTTCTTAAACATTACAATCATTGGATGATGCAAATTTAAAGTCTTGTTGTAATAATTTGGAAAAACCATTGAAAACGTAATGAGCAATCTGATATTGATGGAAATGAATTATGTGTGTAATTAAAATGCTAAGAGAAATCCTGTCAAGAGCGCATATGCGACCGATTGATATATTAAAGTTTTTGAAAAGTCTTGATTGTTTTCCTAATACAATAATTGCATATCGAATTTTGTTAACTATTCATGTGACCGTTGCTTCTGCAGAAAGGAATTTTTCAAAATTGAAGTTGTTGAAGTCTTTTTTGCAATCTACCATGTTACAAGAAAGACTTAATGGGCTAGCGATGATAGCAATTGGAAATGATGCGAATGCGAAGGTTTAACAATGAAAAACACAAAGAAAAATAGAGCAAAAGATGAACACAAGTGTTTATGAGGTATCTTGGATACCTCCCCCTCAAATGTAGTTTATTATAAAAGATTCAACAATACAAGTATAATAAACCCTCCCTATCTTGAGAACAATCTCCCAAGACCACAAAATGCTAGAACAATGATGAACACTCTCAAGTTTCAAGCAAAGTAATAGCTTTTTCTAAAAGTGTGTTTGTGGTGCACTTTCTTCTATGAATGATGTATCCTTTTATAGAGGAAGAATACATCATTCTAGAACCACATCATTACTCACCATAAACTCACAATTAACATCCACAATTAACTAAAACAATAAACATGCATTAAACACGGAGTTACACAACCTTTCAATGCCATTCAAGTAGCCAAACTGACTAGAAAAGAATCTAAGGCACAATGCTCGAACGAGCACCTAGTTCAGAACCATCCTGCACCTTGTGCCTTGAACGAGCACTTTTGTTCCTTGAACGAGCACACCGCTGCTGTCCACTTTTGACTTAGTTTTCATGTTGCCTTGTTCAAGCAACCTTTATACCATGCCTTGCCTTGTTCAAGGCATGGTTCGACCCTTTAGTGAAGCCTCATTTTCCTCACATTAAGCACCTCATCAATCGTTCTAAACCTTAAACGATTCACATACGACACGTCCTTATCGTTCCTCTCTAAAGTACAAAACAAAGCATGTTTGATTATATGTTTAAAGTTAACGTCATTGTTAAGATTATTGACACTTTCATTTAACAATTTACCTCTCAAGTCCAATATCTTTATCATCCTCAAAAGTAACTCTTTTTGACCCAAACACAATATCATCAACCCTTTGTGGCCTAGGTTACCACACCCAACTTGTAACTCATACAAGTTCCCCTTACTCCTAATTCCCTTCATGAGCACAAGGCTCCCTCTAATGACTTTCAAAACCCCTCTATTTGCTTTGAAAGTGCATCCCTTGAACTCAAGTCTACCCAATGATATAATGTTCCTCTCAAACTTTGGTACATACCTCACATCATTGAGTCTTCTTTTGACACCTCCGACAGTCTCAGTTATAACTTCCCCAATACATTCTACTTTCACCTTCTCATCATTTGGTACAGTAATAAGATCACTATCCCCATAACAAAGCTTAGTAATTTTTTTTTTCTCACAACAAATGTGGAATGAGCAACCGGATTCCATTATTACCCATTCCATACTATGAACCACTCCCCCATCAACTAATAGAGCCCCATCATAGTCATCATCACTAATAATGCGTAGAGCGGCGCTCCCGCTACCCTCATTGTCTTTTTTCCCTTCCCTTAAGCTTTTCATTCTCTTAAGGTCTTCCTTAAATTCTTTGCACATCATTTGTGTGTGCCCCTTTTTCTTACAATAGTAACACTCCTTGCCACTATGGTCACCCCCACTATGCCAAAAGGAGTTATACATTGCACTTGATTTATAGCACTTTTTTCAGTACGCTATAAAAGAATATCAATCTATAGCCGTTGCAACCGCTGTAAAAGAAAAATTCTTAATTATTGCCGTCAAAACAACTATAAAAACGGAATCCTTATTTATAGCGGTTCCAATAGCTTTAAATATAGCTACGATATTTAGCTATTGCAACCGCTCTAAAAAATTGTATTCTATTTATAGCGTTTCCAACAGCTATAAATATAGCTTTCTAATTTAATGCCCTTTCTACCGTTATAGAAAGCAATATCAAACGCGCATCATCTTATTCAACAAGAAACAAAAATTCTCATTTGTTTCATCAAAGCCACCCGAAACACCTACACCAAATCAAGATTAACAAGATCACCTAAACGTGAAATTCAAGAAAGAGGAACTTTCAACTGAAATTTAAGGTAATAATAATAATAATAATAATAATAATAATAATAATAATAATAATAATAATAATAATAATAATAATAATAATAATAATAATAATAATAATAATAATAATAATAATAATAATAATAATAGTAATGATAATAATGATAATAATAATAATGGAATTGTACAGCTGTCACATTGGTCCCCAAGGTGCCTAATCCAACAACTCCAGGGGATTTTAGGCCCATCGCCTGCTGCCATACTATATATAAATGTATCTCGAAGTTTATATGTTCTAGGCTTTCTTTGGTTCTTAATGCTCTTGTTAGCCCTAATCAAGGGGCCTTTGTTAAGGGTCGTAATATTACCCACAACATTCCACTATGCCAAGAGATTGTTCGACATTATTCACGAAAAAACTGCTCCCCTAGCTGTCTTATCAAGGTTGATCTAAGGAAAGCCTATGATACAATGGATTGTCACTTTCTGAAGGAAATCCTCGTGGCTTTTGAATTTCCTCCTCACTTTGTGAAGATCATTTATACTTGTATGTCTACGGCATCCTTTTCCTTGGTTATCAATGGTCAACAACTGAAATATTTGAAGGCTCATCGTGGTCTACGACAGGGGGATCCAATGTCTCCTCTTCTCTTTGTTCTTGGCATGGAATATCTTACGAGGTTAATCAACTGTGCTAGTGGAGGAGGTCACTTTAAGTTCCACCCTCGATGCAAGGTTAGCAAACTTCATCATCTTTGTTTTGCTGATGATCTGATGCTGTTCTGCAAGGGTGAGCTCCCTTCTATCCAAACCTTATGTGATTGTTTGCACATATTCTCTCAATCTTCGCGTCTTCAAGCAAACTTTGCTAAGTCTGCGATTTACCTTGCTGGGGTTGGTTATGTTCAACAGCAGATCATTTTGGCGAATACTCATCTTCTATTGGGGAAACTTCCTTTCCGGTATCTAGGTATTCCTCTCAACTCTAAGAGGCTATCCATTGTAGATTGTGATCAGTTGGTTGACAAAATGACCTCTAGAATTCGAGGATGGAAAGTGAAAAATCCCTCTTATGCTGCTCGGTTACAATTGGTGAATGTTGTTCTAATGAGTATTACAACGTATTGGTGTCAGATATTCATTTTACCTAAAATGGTGATCAAGAAAGTTAATGATGTATGTCGTGCTTACTTATGGAATGATGATCATAGTAACACTAAACCTGGGTTAGTGAGATGGGAACACATTTGCAGACCCAAGAAGGTAGGCGGCTTGGGTATTAGGAACCTTGAAGTTTGGAATATGGTAGCTATTGGGAAAACAACCCGGCATATTAGTAGATTGAGTGAATCTCTTTGGGTAAGGTGGATTCATGGTGTGTATACCAAAGGTGGGGATTGGCGACTGTTTAATCCTCCTCGAACAGCTAGCTGGGCTCTTAAGAAGCTGTGCAAGGTAAAGGAGCAGCTCCATTTGTTTCTAAACATTGACAGCTATGTGATCAAGGAGGTGTATAGAGAAGTTGTTGTTTCAGCTCCTTCTGTTCGTTGGTGCAGATTAGTTTGGATGCGTGCTTCTATTCCTAAGCACAGGTTCATTTTCTGGCTTGCTATGCTTGACAAACTGAAGACCCGTGACAAATTGAAGGTGATGAGTGTTGTTGATGATGAATGCCCAATGTGTCATGCTTGTAAAGAATCCACTGCGCATATATTTTTTGAGTGTAAGTTCAGTTCTTCTTGCTTATCTCTTCTTTCGAACTGGCTGGGTATCAGATTTAGCATGAGGAAGCTTTCCAACATTTCTCCAGCTCTTTGGAAAGTTTCTAAATTTCTGAAGCAGCTTGCGATTGCCTCTATTTGTAGCTTGATATATCTGATTTGGAAGGCGAGGAATACTTGTGTTTGGCAATTGTACATTCCCACGCCTGTAGCTGTCATGAAGGAGCTCAAGCTTAGTATTAGCTATCGTTTTAAAGGTCTCTAACCGGAGTCTATTGGATTATATCAAGACTTGTTAGAATAGATTATTGCTTCATGAGGCTTTGCTTTGCCTTGTAGTTTGTATTTGTCTTGGTTTTGGATTTAATGAATTTTTTTCCTTTCTTCCAAATAATAATAATAATAATAATAATAATAATAATAATAATAATAATAATAATAATAATAATACGAGTAACAATATGCTAATACAACTAATACTATACTAATAATACGCTAAAATGGGTTATAATAATAATAATAATAATATTAATAATAATAATATTAATAATAATAATAAAAATAATAATAATAATAATAATAATAATAATAATAATAATAATAATAAAAATAATAATAATAATAATAATAATAATAATAATAATAATAATAATAATAATAATAATAATAATAATAATAACACCTATGGCGAGTTCTCAACCTAACTCGCAAGTTCATAAACTCCCAAAATCCAACACCTATGGCCTGATTCGAAGGTTATTGCTGCATTTAATGGAGGAATTCCTCTCAGGCGCGTTTTTTGTGGTGGTTTCTGAACCCATATCCAAAAGTTCGAAACTTTCAAACCCCAATAGGCGATTCGAATAACCTCCTATTTTAACCTAAATTGATTTAGGGGTTATTGTCAATTGCTTAATCGAGATGTTTCGGTATGTAAACTCAAAGGTTGGGCCCTGGTTTTCGTCCCCAAAGTCGGCGGTCTGACAAGTTGCTATGCATATCGAAGCTTTCTTCGCTGTTATGACCCAATTCAATGGGTAAGTCTCTTTTTTTGGTCCCCAGAACATATTTGAGTAAGTCTTCAAGTTGGCTTATTCAGTAGAAGATGGGTATTCAAAGCGAGTTCGTGGTCGAACCTCTCAACCCTAATTTGAGAGCCCTTATTGAACTAGGTATGAAGGTTCTGATTTTGATGATTGCATAAGGCGTGTGCTGGTTTTTTTTTTTGTTGAATTCCTTGAGTATGCTGGCTTCGAACCCCCAACTCACCTTGGGTGGTTTTTCGAATGTGTTGTTTGATTGGACGAGTTTTCGTCCTCCCCATGAACTGCTACGCAGTTAAGTATTTGAGGGTAGCAAATTAGCTGCTACTCCTGTTCTCTCTGGTTGCTTGATGCTCGATTATTAGGGTTCTTGATCCCAAGGTTTCAGGTTCAAGACTTTCATGGTTGACTCAAGCACGACAGTTTTCTCTGAGGATAATCTTAGTCAGTTATTCATGTTGTTTGGTCCCAAGTCCAGATTGTCCTTGATGGTTAATGGTCTTGCGGGGTGTTTTGTTGAATTCGAAGATTAGTTCGATTCTTGGTCCTGATGGTCCTAATTTTGAAGATTGGGTTATCCCTAAGTTTAGAATCAATTCCATGGAGCTCCTTGAACCAATAGAAGAGCAGGTTTTGCTCCTGTGGTCTCGAGGTCAACACAATATGGTACTAATGGTTTGGGTGTAGATGGTACACAGTATGGTCATGTGGAAAAGGCCAGTTGCTGGAATTTACACGCTCCTTGCTGCTGTAGGCTATTCACTTGGTGGCCTCAGTAATGCTGGACTACTAAGTAGTATTTGATTGAAGGCTTTGCTCAAGGATGCCCCATTGGAGCAGTGGGCTATGGCTTCCAACATGTTTTGAACTGTTTTGTAGCTGTTGCAGGTTCTTTGTGGCTTTGGCAAGTCAAATTTTCATAGCTTGAATATGGTTGTTTTCGGAACTTTGATTGTAATAGATATAGTTTTTGCTCAGTTAGTCTGAATTGAATGTATAGACTAGGAGATATATTCTCTTTTTGGAGTCGACTTTCCCGCTCTAGCAAATGACGAGGGGCATGTCCCTTAGAAGCTTAGGTTGGGTAGTCTTCTTAGTCTCTTGGAACTTTGTAAGCTTCTGCTATCTTTTCTCTGGCATTTTATAATACTTACTTTGCCAAAAAAATAATAATAATAACAATATATTAATAATAATAATAATAATAATAATAATAATAATAATAATAATAATAATAATAATAATAATAATAATAATAATAATAATAATAATAATAAGGGTTTTTTATGAATTACAGCCTCAAAGTTTTCTCGTTTTATGAATTACAGCCGCAAAGTTTTTTTTTTATGAATTACAGCCTCAAACTTTTGATTTTTCCTCAATCACGGCCAAGTGACCGGTTGACACCGTTGACCAGCTTATATGACCTTTGACTTTCTTTTTTCCTGAATTTTCCTTTTTTTTTTTTGAGTTTTCTTTTTTCTTTTTTCTTTTTTTAATTTTATTCCTTCATTCTCCTCACATCTTCATCCTCTCCCTCCTTCTTCTCCATCATCTTTATCCTCTTCATCCTCCATTAATTTTCTAAATCACCATTAATCTTCAAAGACTCAATTTCTTTTCAAAGTCCAAACCCTAGAATTCTTTCCCCTTTAGAAGAACCCAAATTTAATTCCTCCATCCTCTTCATCATTTTCATCATCTTCTTCCTTCTTCATCATCATCTTCATCCCATTTCAAATAAAATTTCTGGGTATATTTTTTGAAGGTCCTCAATTTTCAGAACTTTGAACAATCTCCTTCAACCCAATTTGAAATCAACCCAAAATCAATTAATAGAGTATAATCTAGGTTCAATTCATGTAAACCTTTTTTAATGAAATCCAGAAAAATACCCATTAACTTTGAAGATTAAAAGTTAAAGTGGAAATCCAAAATTAGTGGGTTTCATTTTTCTGTATTTATGCAAATACCCAGTAATTTTGAAGATTAAAAGTTATAGTAACTTTGAAGATTAAAACAAACCTAATCATCAATCAAACTTTCTCTTCAAACCCAAACCCAGAAAAATACCCATTAACTTTGAAGATTAAAAAAAATATATATATAAAACCAGGAATTTTTCCCGGGACTTCAAACCCAAACAAGATCCTCACTTTATTCTTCAATTGGGTGCTTTAGTTTTTGAGGCAACAAGGTTGATTTTGATCCAAAATTAGTGAGATTCAAAGAGTATTCAATTAAACTCATTTTCGCACCATTTTCATAGCTCATGGAGTAGTAGATAGTTCATCTCCAAATCTCAAAATTTCCTCCATTTTCGCACCAATCCTCTTACTAATGCATGTAACACCATTTTCGCATCAATCCTCTTACTAATTGAGGATGAAGATGATTTGATTGATTGGGTTAGTGGGCTTAGAACTAGTTCAATTAAATCATGGGTTTTTTAATTTGAAGGGTTCTTGATTAAAAAACCCTAATTAGGATTTTTTTAATTGGAAGGGCTTAGAACTAGTTCAATTAAATTAGGGGTTTTTTAATTTAAAGGTTTAAATTGAAAGGGATGATTTGATTAGGGTTCTTGAAAAGGAGAAATAAATCTAGGGTTTGGACTTTAGAGAGAAATTGGGTCTTTGAAGATTAATGGTGATTTTGAAAATTATTGGAGGATGAAGAGGATGAAGATGATGGAGAAGGAGGGAGAGGATGAAGATGTGAGGAGGATGAAGGAATAAAATTAAATAAAGAAAAAAGAAAAAAAGAAAACTCAAAAAAAAAGGAAAAATCTGAAAAATGGAAAGTCAAAGGTAAAATAAGCTGGTCAACGGTGTCAACCGGTCACTTGGCCGTGATTGAGGAAAAATCAAAAGTTTGAGGCTGTAATTCATAAAAAAAAAAACTTTGCGGCTGTAATTCATAAAACGAGAAAACTTTGAGGCTGTAATTCATAAAAAACCCTAATAATAATAATAATAATAATAATAATAATAATAATAATAATAATAATAATAATAATAATAATAACAATAATAATAATAATAATAATAATAATAATAATAATAATAATAATAATAATAATAATAATAATAACAATAACAATAATAATAATATATAGTAGGTTTAGTCACTCCTGCCTTGAAGCGGTTATGGCTTGGCTCGGTTCTAACGTTCGCATCTCATCGCTAAACAACTTAGCCACAAAGAAATGACGAATGAGTTCAACAAAAAAGAAGCTCTTTTGCATCGCCCTGTGTTGTATGGTGTATCAAATATGGCGAACCCGAAATGAATCAATATGGCAAGCCAAAGTCACAGCCATAGATATTGTGTTGAAGACGATTAAGCACGACGTGAAGTCCCGATCCACTGTTATGTGTATCAAGGATAATGATAGAGATAGAAACTGGATGTATAGGACCATATATGATGTATAGTTTTTTGCTTATATGGCTTCCTAGCTTTTTTGAGACCCTACCCCTGAATTCTATGCACATGAAGAATGCGGGTGGGAAACCCTTCCTAGAAGGTGTGCCCTCTTAGCAATCTGATGCAAATAGCTGAATCCGGGTGGTGAGGTCTGGGACGTCTCTTTTGTACATGTTGTAGTTTTCTAGTATTAATAGAAATTCATTCATCTTCCAAAATAATAATAATAATAATAATAATAATAATAATAATAATAATAATAATAATAATAATAATAATAATAATAATAATAATAATAATAATAATAATAATAATAATTGGATTTCGAATTTCTTGTATTGTAAACCCTAATTGATTTAGGATTTAAAGTGTATGCTGAATGGAAGCTTCGTATCTGGGTTTGAGTAATTTCTATGGCCGTTTGAAGGCTCACTTCCACCATTAATGATGGAAGCCTTCATCACTGGCGCGAGTTAGGATTTCTCTGTCCTAAATAGTGAAAGGCCCTAAACCCTTTTTGAGACACTGATGAAGGGCCGATGTTTCGACTGTCAATGTCCCAGGCTTGGTCTGTAGCAGTAATTGAAAGGGTATAATCCCAACTGGAGATGTCGCTTTGCACATCGTGTGTATGAAATGCTTTGCTAAGCATTTTTGTCTTGGAGGATAGCAAATATGTTTGCTATTCCTATGTCCTCAAACCTGTGGCCTAGGTCATAGTCCAGAGAGGATCCCCTGTATGGTAGTATATGTTTGTTAGCTGCTGGTATTGGAGAAAGAAATCCTAACCCCTTGTGAGCTGCTGATTATTGAAGGCCTAGTCTGTGGTGCTTGGTCCTTTGTGATTAGCTGCTGTACATGGCCTGAGTAGCCTTCTAGGTAATGTGTAGGTAGTAAGGGACTGTCTGATTTCCCCCAACCCTCTATCCTTTGGTCTGTTTGCGAGGGCTGGACAGCTGATTATCAGCCAGCTGCTGTGATATATGATGCAGTTGGTGTGTGGTCTTTGTGGCTCTCTGCGTGTGTTTGGAGGCTAGCCTTTTTCAGCCCCAACGTTTGTGGTGGGCTTCTGCACATTAAATCAACCATAGTTCCAAGTAGCCTCTGCTTGATGCTGCTGCTGTTAGCTGATGCATAGAGGTTGCAATCTAGATGATGGTGAATGATTGGTGGATCGATTTGTTCGTTTGTATGGTGTGCTTGTATGTAGACCCCTGCTGGGTCTTGTTTTGGCTGTGTTCCTCATATATTGCTGTGTTTTGGTGATAACTGCTTTGTATGGATGCTGGTGGTAGAATCACATTTGTGGTGACTGTTCTGTGTTAGCACAGGGTATTTTGACATGAGCTTTGAGTCTAGAGTTTTGAGCATTGATTGAATATACTGTGTTCAACTTGCTATGATGAGCATGAGTAGGATAGAAGCTGCGTTATAGTATTGCTGCTACTTATCCTGCTTTGTATAGGTTGGTTCAAAAGATCCACACTCCTTTTGCTGCACTAGGCTGTGGTGCTGTGGGTATTGCTGGTGCCTTCTTCTTGGTATTAAAGAACATGCTTGGAACATTAGCTGATGCTCTACTGCTGTTCTTGGACTAGAAGAGGTGCTTTATTGCTGGTGATGGATCCGTTTCGAACAAACTACTTGCTGCTGCTAGGTTTTGAAGCTACTGAACCTTTTGCTGCTGGTTTTGATCATAAATGATCCATGTATTGTGATGTTGAGTGTAACGTTTAATTCCTTGTTTTTGCAAAGCGTTGTTATGTATCGAGTGTCACTTGTAAATGCTAGCTAGCTTCATAGTTTAGGCTAGGAGTTACTCTCTTTTGGAGGCGTCATTTCCGGCCTCGCGGATGACAAGGGGTCTGTCCCTTGGAGCATCGGTCGGCTTGACATCTCAGTCTATGGATCCTTTTGTAAGCTTCGGCTATTTTTCTGGCATTTTATAATATTTACTTTGCCAAAAAAAAAAAAAATAATAATAATAATAATAATAATAATAATAATAATATAGATTAACGACTAATATTTTACAAATAAAGAATTGAGGTACAAGTCATTAGGGCTGAACAAAGTTTGGTCTAAACCGTAAACCAAACCGGAATTTCAATATTTGGTCTGGTCTATGGTTTAAATGGTCTGGTCTGTTTTTTTTTTTTCAAATTAAATTACGATTTACGGTCTGGTCTCGGTTTTTTTATTTTTCAGACCAGACCGGACCGCAATCCGTTCTATCGTCGAAAATCATACTTTTATATTTAAAAAATTAAGATGCTACCTAGATATTTTAAGATATACTCCCTCCTATTCTAAAAGAATGTCCCATTTGACTTTTCACGGATTTTAAGAAAAGTCAAATGGGACTTTTGGGGTAGGAGAGAGAGTGTTATTAGTGGTTTTTAATTGTAGAGATTAATAATTAATGATTCCCACCATTTTTGTGGGGTTTTTAATGAAAACTTTAAATTGAAAATTTTTGGGTCCCAAAAGTCGGAATATTTTTCATTACAACCCCGATTTTACATAGTCGCGTCACTAACATACGGAAATTACATAAAAATTCAGTCTTAAATTACAATAATTGTCCTAAAATACATAATTTTGAGCCGAGTACAAAATAAAATTACATAAGTTACGGTATCTCGCCGAGCCTTCTCAATTCTTCGACGGCCGTGACGTAATTGCAGTCGTTACTGATCATGTGGGTGCGGATTTTCTTGCGATCATTGACTTCAGTTTATAAATTACCAAAAATAATGCATCGTTATTTTCTTAAATAGCCGCCAATTGCAAACAACCAATTTGTCATAAAAATTTTTCATCAAACAACCCACTAATTTTAAAAAAATCCCAAAAACTCAAATGTCCCAAAAAAAATCAGAAAGTCAGCAGATTCATAATGATCAAACAAACAGGCGGGTAAAATTAAAATGCCCCAAAAATTCAGATTAACACCCAGCAAAAACATAGCGCCAAATTAAAAAAAAAATTTGGCGCCACACACAACATAACTCAAGAACAACTCCAGCACTGTATAAATACACAGCCAACAAAACAGCAACATTAAATTGCATTCAATATGGCAAGCTTTAAATGCCTAACTAAAGAACAAAGAATTCTAATAATGCAAAAACTACTAGCTTCATTAAATGCAAAGGGTAAACCAAAGCTCGGGACCATCAATGAATTAGCCATTGAATTCGAAGTGTGTAGGAAGACAATAACAAGACTTTGGAAAGAAGTCAAAAGCCAAATAGATAATCAGTCCACAGTGATCAACATCAACAGCAAAAAAATTTTATGTGGAGCTTCAAATAAAATCACATTTGATGAGAGCAAGTTCAAATCAATCAAGTATGAACTTAAAGGCACACAACATTCAGTGGCAAAACAAATGGGTGTCTCTCAATCCACAGTTAGTCGATGGAAGAAGGACAAGGTCATCAAGAAGCATACAAATGCAATAAAGCCCGCTTTGACAAACAACAACAAGCTACACAGGTTAACTTTTGCTCTATCAAAAATTGCATTTGATGATAGCAATGATACATTCACATTTAAGCCACAAACAAACATAGTTCACATAGATGAGAAGCATTTTTATCTCACACGAGAGACACAAACCTATTATTTGGCGCCGGATGAAATTGAACCCCGTAGAGAATGTCAATCTAAAAGGTTCATACCTAAAATTATGTTTATGTGTGCTGTTGCTAAACCAATATTCTCAAGTGATGGTGAATGCACATTTGATGGTAAGATTGGCATTTGGCCGTTTATTACACAAGAGCCGGCTAAGAGAAGCTCAAAAAATAGAAAGAGAGGTGAATTAGAAACTAAACCAATTCAATCCATCACCAAAGAACACATTAGGCATATGTTAATCACAAATGTTCTACCAACTATTAGAGCTAAGTGGCCACCCAATGTATCTAAGCACATTTATGTGCAACAAGACAATGCGAAGCCACATATAGCACCAAACGACACAGAGTTTTTACAAGAATCAATGAAAGATGGGTTCTACATTCAGCTTGTTCAACAACCACCTAACTCCCCTGATATGAATGTATTGGACTTAGGGTTTTTTAGGTCGATTCAAGCATTACAATATCAGAAAGCAGCGTATAATGTAAAGGGATTACTTTCAGCTGTTAATAGTGCATTTGACAACCTAAGTCCCCAGTGTCTAAGGTTTGTTTTCATAACCTTACAAGCGTGTATGATTGAGGTAATGAAAAAACAAGGCGGTTTTGACTACCACATTCCACATATGAACAAGTCAAAGGCAGCAAGAGAGGGGACATTGCAAGACTATTTGAGTATTGACAAGCAATTGGTGCTTGATACACTTCAATTCATATTTTCAAGAATAAACACAGACACAATGAATCAGCTTGTGGAAATGATTGGGTATGCAGGGGACATTCATCAGGGGACTATGATTGCATCAACATCAGCTAACCAACACAATGAATCAGCTAACCAACAACAGCAGTGATAAAGGATGAAGAAGTCAGTAGGCTATAAACAGATAAATCAGAATTTTTGGGACCAAACACAATGAATCAGCAAGCAACCATTAAACCAGCAGCAAACAAAACCAGCACCAAACATGAAACCATCAGCTAACCATGAAACCAGCAGCACACGAAAAAACAGCAAGCAAAACCAGCACCAAAACATGAAACCAGCAGCAAACATGAAATAGCAAAACTCCAGCACTGTACAAAATTTTAGGACATACTTTTGGGATCTTAAAATGTGGGTGTTTCAGAAGTAAACAACTATGTAAAAAATTTTGTGTTGTTTAAAATGAAACACTTGTATATTTACACAGAGATATGAAATTGGTTGGTTGTTTGCCTTATTCTCAGGTACTTATTGTTTTTTACAATCATAGAATGATAAAATCGAACCAATCTTTGCACTTTAAAGTCAGAAATTATTCCAAACCCCAAATAGATTCGATTTTAGGTGGCTAAATAATGCTCTCACTGAAAGTTCATAGAGTAAGTTAAAAAAATGCATAAAAAACGACTCAAACAACCATCATCATCAGTTAAAAACCACATGCACCCACAAGAACAGAAACTCACTTGAGAAAGGACCAAGCTTATCAAGCCAATCTTCATCTTCACAATCAGTATTCGAAAAAACAGCATCAACGGAGGTATATTCATGGTTCTCCCAATCAAAAGGGTCAGGAGTGTAGATTGGCTCACCTTCAGAGTCAAGCTCTCTTCCCCATTTAGGATCAGTCTCAACAGAGGTTGAATCTTCATAGTAGTCGAAATTTAAGGACTCAAATCTAGGGTTTCCATCATTAAAACCCAAATTCGAAGAACATGGCGATTTATAAGGGGATTTGTAAGGGGATTTACAAATACTCAGATTCGAAGAAGAAGGAGACTTAGGGTTTTTCAGAGGTGACTTCAATGGCGAATTAGGGTTTTTCAGGGGTGTCTTTAATGGCGAGTTAGGGTTCTTCATGGGTGAGTTAGGGTTCATTGTGGGTGACAAGGGTTAAAGAAGTGTCGAGAAGGAGGGAGGAAAGAAGAAGATGAACAGTCGACAAGGAGGAAGGAAGGATTGAAGAAGATGAACAGTCGACAAGGAGGAAGAAAGGAGATGAAAATGTCAGTTAGGGTTAGAGGGAGGTAGGGTTTTAATGGGGTGGGTAGATTTTAATAGGAATTGGGTTAAGTTTTAGGTAGATTAATTAGTTAGATTAATTTTATGGGGTATAAATTAGTAAGGTTAATTTAGGTTAAAATTGTAAATAGGGTGAAGTTATAAGGGTATAAGGGTAAAAATTGCATGCCAAAAAAGGAAATGGGACAATCTTGGTGATTTGACCCAAAATGGAAATGGGACAATCTTGGTGAATAGGAGGGAGTAGTTATTTTTATATAGCAATATATACGTGAATGATGTTAATACTATTAACTAATTACAAATTATTATATTTATTAATTGTAGGTGTGAAATATTTGCATAAATACATGTATTAATTTGGATAAAACTATACAAATGAAAAACTGTAGACCAGACCAGACCGGACCGTTGTAAAACGGTTTGGTCCGGTCCGGTCTGGAAAATTTCCAGACCGGAATTTCTGGTTTGGTCTGATTTTAGTGTCAGACCAGACCAAACCGGACCGTGTTCACCCCTACAAGTCATTAGCTAATAAGTATAATAGCCTTGCAAAATATATCACGAAATAACTCTTGGTCTTGTGGTTGAAGTAGAGTGCTTTAGAACTTGAGGTCTCTAGTTCGAATACTGCTAGGCGCATGATTGTGAAGATAGGAGTTGGCATGTATAGAAGGCATCGCAGGCCTGCGTGGCTCCATGTGGGTCTATACCGACTAACCCAAGACAGTCGGAATTTAGTCGGTATAGTTCTATATCGTCTAAATTCAGACGGTTTAGGGTATTCGAAAAATTGCTTTTTTTGTAGTTAAATAATCATCATTGTTTACGTGAGTTATCTATAGCGGTTGTAATTGCATAAATATAACTAATATTATTGTTGTTGTAAATGCTATAAAAAGGTTACATAGAGCTATAAAAAGGTTACATTATTCATAGCTGTTATCAAAAGTATAGCATTGACAGTAATTTATAGCGGTTCCTAAACCGCTATAGAAAGCATGGAAGACTATTTATAGCCCTAGTATTTATTGTTGTTGGAAGTATTTTCTATAGCAGTTCATAACAGCTATAAAAAGGCATTTTCAACAGCTATAAATAGGCTTTACCCTTCCTTGATATCCCTTGTTTTGGTTCTACCCATATTGGAACCCTCACTATACAAGCCATCCCCAACATTCTTCTTCTCTTCTCCATCTCTTCTCACCATGAACCTATCATTCTTTCTCAACGCCGCCAATGCTTGATCAAGAGTAATAGAGTCCCTACCTATGAGAAATGTTTGGACTATGTTTTTATAGTCCTTGGGAAGTGAAGCCAAGAGTAGTAAGGCTTGCTCTTCATCGGTCAACTTATCATTCGCATTCAACATATGGCACACCAACTTGTTAAATGTGTTTATGTGGTCTTGCATCGATGTGTCCTCATCCTTCATGAGGTTGATACAATTCCACCTCAAGCAAAGTTTATTTTAGTTAGGGAATTAGAAGCGTACACCGCTTGTAATTTTTCCAACAACTCACCGGGATTAGTCTCTTTCAACTAGTTATACTTGATTTCGAGTGCAATGGCAAGCCGGCTTGTGCTTACTAACTTCTTCCTTATTTGCGTCCATTTTGCCTCCTCAATATGATCATCATTACTCACCATAAACTTACAATAAACATCCACAATTAACTAAGACAATAAACATGCATTAAACAAGGAGTTACACAACCTTTCAATGCCATTCAAGTAGCCAAACTGACCAGAAAAGAATCCAAGGCACAGTGCTCGAACGAGCACCTGGTTCAGAACCGTCCTGCAGCTTTCGCCTTGAACTAACACTTATGTGCCTTGAACGAGCACACCCTTGCAGTCCACTTTTGACTTAGTTTTCATGTTGCCTTGTTCAAGCAACCTTCATACCATGCCTTGCCTTGTTCAAGGCATGGTTCGACCCTTTAGTGAAGCCTCATTTGCCTCACATTAAACACCTCATCGATCGTTCCAAAGCTTAAACCATTCACTTACGACACATCCTTATTGTTCCTCTCCAAAGTACCAGACAAAGCATGTTCGATTATATGTTTAAAGTTAACGTCATTGATAAGATTATTGGCACTTGCTTTAACATGATGTATTGGAGACCATCCACTAACTAGATTCGGTTAATGAGTTTGCATCAAAAAGTGTTAGAAGAATGACTCTTTTCAAGTAGAAGGTTAGTATTAACATGAATTTTAGTGGAGTAAACTTGTAATAAGAGTTTTTGAAATAATTTTTAAATTTTTTTGTTGGGGGCCCAATTTTAAGACTAGACCAGGGCCTTTAAGTTGATTAAGACGACCCTAATGATAATACATGATGGTTGAACGGAAACATTAAGGAAGTGTGTGATGAAGTGTTACAATGGAAAAAGTGACGGTCAGCTGCTGCACATAGTGCTTGAACAACCTAAATTAGTGCTCGAATAAGCACTTAACCTAAAGGAAAACAATGAATGATTTTTTTTAAATGCTCAAATGAGTAGGTTTGTTGCTCGAACAAGCACCTCATTATTAGCCTTGGGTTTTTTTTTTGTCGTTTGGTATTTGGCAGCTAGTAGTCCTTGGTCAGAATGTGGCTTTACTTGTCACACTTTTTATGTTAGTAGCTCTAGTATAAATGGGAGGCTCTTGCTCTCATTCTAAAAATTATTTTAATAAAACAAGTTACACATCACCGAGGATGTAGCCCAATTTGGGCGAACCTCGTAAGTTCTTTATCTTTGTTCTTTAGTACATGAGGGAACACTTGAGGGCACTCACCTAATTTCAAAATGATTGCAGTTAGCAAGGATTGATCTCACAACTTAAACTCGATGATTATTGACATATGCATCTTATCAATTGAGTTAAATATTATTATGGAAAATTTCACGTGGTAACCCTGAGGTTTTGAGTTTTCCACGTGGTAACCAAAACTTTTAAAAAATCCACATGGTAACGTTGAGGTTTACCAAATTGTTCCACCATGACCTTTTTGCACATAAAATGTTAGCAAAACGTTAAGAAACGTTAATTTCAAAGCTTTAAGGTTGTTGTACGCCTATATATGCTACTCACCATTTTAAATGTCATCAGTCTCAACCATTTTCTCCAAAATATAAACACAAACTCTATTATCTTTGGATTTGGGGAAAAAAATATGATTTGGATGAAAAATAGTAGATTTGAGGGTTATATTTTGGGGAAAAAGTTCAAATTGATGGCATTTCGAATGTTGAGTTGCATAAATATGCATACAACAGCCATAAAGCTTCAAAATTAACGTTTGCTAACGTTTTTATGTGCAAAAAGGTTATGATGGAACATTTACGTAAACCTCAGGGTTAACGCGTGGATTTTTTAAAAGTTTTGGTTACCACGTGGAAAACCCAAAACCTCAGGGTTACCACGTGGAATTTCCCTATTATTATTAATTATTTAGTAATGATTCATTATATTTATAATGCAAACGCATGGTGGACTGATAAGACTAATGAGACACGAATTATAGTTAATTGATATATACCATATTTTGACCGGTCCATATATACATTCCTAACACAATAAATTTATTTATAAAAGTATATGCCAATTTGTAATTGATAATTTTGAATCTAAAATATTATTATTTTTGATAAATCTTTAATCTAGGTATGTTTGAAATATTCTTAATGAATTATTTCTATACCATTTGTGCTCTCACTGAAATTGAGTTTTGGATCCGCCACTGAGTTGTCATTGATAGAGTAATTTATCTCATCAACGAACTTCATACCATTTATCTTCGTGATATTAGGGATAAAGCTTCATATGTTAGGACTTAACTTGTGATCATTTCACATCCCTCATTAACTTGAAATTTTCGAATTCGTCATTGTTCAAGGGGAAGATATCCAAGACACCAATTACGTTGTTGTGTGTGCTTTGATCTTTAAAAGCTTTTATTATTCTCTATTTTCCAATATTTTTGCATGTTTTTTCACAATTTGAGGCTCCAACAACCTTTTATTTCGATTAGTATCACAGCTCAGTTGTTTTTATGGTATTTTGAGATAAGAAAAGCATAGAGCTTTGAGGAGAGATGGTAGAAGTAATGTAGTTTCAATAAAGCTAACATAACACTTTACGAATAAGTATCAATTAATCTAATGTGACCGACTACTATCATATACCACTTTTAACATCTATATAAATATAATATGTAAAGGTAAAAGGTAAAGGTAAAGGTAAAGGACCTTCTCGGTATCCAGCACAAGGTAGGGTCCGAGTAGGGGTTTTCTTTTTCTTGAAAGATGCGGACTAATTATACCCCTACCCTTAAGGAGGGAGTAAAGAGAGATGTGCGCAGTCAAGAAACCTCCAACTAATACCTGCGCTCCAGTAGGGATCGAACCCCAAACCTTCTTCTCCACATGCAGACGCTCTATCCATTGAGCCACAAGCGTTTTGGTAAAGTTAATATGTTATCATATAAAAAAAAAGTAATAATAATAATAATAATGACAAAATCAATCAAATTTAATAATTAATTAATTTAGTAAACTTACAACTCCATTCAATCATATATTGTATATTTTGTATAGATATATATGCATATGTATGTCATGACAAAGACTAATTAAAGAATTCTTGTTCAAAATCGCAAAAAAAAAAAAAAAAAAAAAAAACAAAGACAAGTAAACAATAATGTATATACATCTATATGTTTGTAAGAACTTGAGAATGCAAATAAACATATAATATATAACTTAAAACTAAATCAGTTTATTATTATACACATTGTGTTCTACGTCTACTTCTTCCATGCACGCAGCTTCATCATCCCTAATACAATTATTTTCATTCTTCTCCCTTGTTCCTTTATCAAGTGCATGAAATCAAAGACTAAATCAAAAAGCGAATAAATATAAGAGGAACTTCCAACAATTGTGAAAACACTATCCACTCAACGACATTTAAAATCCACAAAAAAAAAAAACAAATCAAACAAGCATACAAAACAAAAAACACACAAAACCCAGAGGAACAACTAAAGTATAAAAAAACACCAACTAAGTTTAATCATAAAACTATGTGTTAGAGCACATTTATATCATTATTATATTGTAAAGTCTCGCTATTTTTTATTGGTTTTATACATTTTCCACCAAATCTTACTAGAAAGTGTGTACGATAGCGAGATTATATAGGTAGTTCACGAAGGTACATTGAGATTATATAGGACATGCATGACAGAGTGTCGACTAACATAATTGTACTGGTGGGTATGATAGAGTCTTTTCCAATTAAAATGGGACTGCATTAGGGATCAATACTAAGCCCTTTCATTTTGACGGTCATTATAGAGGAAATATCTAAATCCATATGGGAGACCGTACCATTGTGCATGCTTTTCGCTGATGATGTAGTTTTGGTCGCAGAGTCCCAGGAAAAGGCTAATAGTAAACTGGAAGAGTGGAGGGAAGCCTTGGAGGGTAAGGGTTTGCATATAAGTCGTACAAAGACAGAATATTTGCGATGCAATTTAATTGGGACAAAATCAATAGCGGAGAAGGAGGTGTCCATACGGGGAGAAGTTCTTGCATCCATGTACGTCCAAGTTCAAATATTTGGGATCGTTGATTCAGAGTAGTAGGGGGATTAATGGAGACGTTACTAATCGTATACAAGCAGGCTGGCTTAAAAGGCGAGCGACAACGGCGTACTTTGTGATAAAAAAAGTTCCCAAAGAGATTAAAAAGGTAAATTTTACCAAGTCGCAATTAGACTGGCGTTGTTATATGGGAAAGAACGTTGGCACGTAAAGAAGATTTTTCGAACAAAAGATGGAAGGAATAGAGATGCGTATGCTGAGATGGATTTGTGATAATACTATGATGGATAGGATAAGAAACCAAGTGTTCAGGGAGAAGTTAGGGGTTGCTCCTCTCTTTGCGAAGATGCGGGAGAACAAGTTGAGATGGTTAGGGCATGTGCAGAGAAAGACACATGACACCCAATAAGAAGGATCGAATGCATCATAGTGGAGGGAAAGAGAAGTCGAGAAAGACCTAGGAGAACGTGGGAGGAACAAATCAAGAGTGACATGCAAGAACCTTGCCTCTCCAAGGACCTAACCAAAGATAGGGGCAGATGAAGGCGCCTTATCCACGTCTTAGATAACTAAACCAGTTTCTTTTACCTAGCAATTTTTATTGTTCACTGCATTCATTTATCGCTCTTTACCCCCTTAATTACTTTTATCTTTATTTTTAGTTATTTGTACGTAGTCTAATTATTCTGTTTGTAGGTTGTAGGTTTCCTTTTATCTGAAAACCTTTCTCGAGCCAGGGGACACTTTGACCATACTCTCCTCTGTGGGTATGAGTTGCCATCGTTCTTCCCTCCCGGACCCTAACCATAGTTTTCTATGAGCGAGGTACACTGTGTATGATGATGATAATGATGTATTATATAAAAGGAGAAGATTGGAGGTAACTTGATAGAGTAGGTTATTTTCTAAAAGGTCAAATTGCCAACAAATTGAAAGAAAAGGGGGGATTATTAAATAAATTTCAAAAGGTGGGATTATGGGCAAGTAATAGAAAAAAGTTTGGATTATTCACAACTTTTTCCTAAATTTGTTGTTTCATTCATTTGAAAATATACAATTCTAATTCTATTCTCTCTTATTCTATTTACTTGTGCAAGGGTGATATTTTCTCTACACCTCAAGTAGTGATTGTACATTCCTTTTGGTGGGTCTGATTACCTTGGAAAAGTCTTGTCTATTAACACATGGGATAGATACTTTCTTAATGCAAGTTTGTATCACACCATACATATCCATATTTAACACATGCTAAACACAATTCTAAACAAATTTCTCATATAAAAATGTTATGCATATTATTATTAATAATAGTTGCTGATGATTATAGAAATTAGAAGATTTTGAAAAGACCTTTGATAGGCCTATATTTCCAAAAATTAGGTGATTATTAGGAGCATGATTTAATTGGACTTAATTAATATTTTTTTAGTATATGTCGAAATGATAAATGGTTATACACACTTAGGGGGTGTTTGGTATAAGAAGTTGAAAATGTAATGGAAATGGAATAGTTTAAGTGGGGTAAGGGTAATGTTAAGTGTTATTGTTAATAGTTGTTTGGTATAATTACAGCCAAGGGAAACACTTTGAGTTGAATTAAAGAATCAAACAAATCAATAGATTATGGGCTTTATTTTTTTTTTTTCAGTGGAGTCCTTTGTTTTTCTCTCTTTTATCTTTTAAAGAAATCAAATCACCTTCCCCTTCTTTCTCTCTCTACTTTTTTCCACAATATACCATTGCGTAATCACTCGATTATCTTCCTTAAAGGATTTAAGAGAAGCTGATTAATGCATGATTGTGAAGTGACGCAGTGACTAGGATGGTGGTGCGGTTGTTGCAAAAAGTGAGGTGTTGAGGGTATGGTGGCGATCGGTAAGGGTGACGTTTCCAGTGACTATGTTGTGATTACTGGCGGCGACCGTGGTGAGATGAAGCTGACGATTGGTTGTGGTGTTAGACGTGACCGACACTGACCGATGGAGATGCATTCAACAACGGTGCTGGTGGAGATGCAATTGGTGAGAGAATAGGTTTGAGGGAAAAGGATGATAACTATTACTTTAAGATTTGGACTAGTAACAGCTAACGGTTTCCATTACTCCCAAGTAAGGGGAAGTGGTACCCTATTATTCAAAACAAACACCAAGTAAAGGAACCTTTAACGAAATTCGTTACCTTTTATAGAAAATATCCCATCCTAACAGCCCCTTAGTTTTACCTAGACAATTGCATGATCAATTATTCTGTGTAAATAATGATTTACAATGTAATTATTTCGATAAAAAAATACTCTTATATTTTATAATACAACATATAGTTTGCTTTTGTTATTCTATTTCTTTTACTTTTTTATCTTTAAATTACAATAAAGTTTTTCTGCCTTAGCTAGCGTTGATGATCCTTACCTATAAGGCATTATCTTATACCTTTGGTATATATTTAGAATATTTAGGTGAAATGTAATAAAAAAGGTGAATATGATTGGACAATAAGACAAAAATAATTAAATAATAGAAATGAGTGGTTAATACGAATAGGGATAGTAAATTTGTAAATGAAATTATAAGTATTAAAAAGAGCAAGACCATTATCAAAAACGAAAATAATGCAAAGTGACTGGACAAATTAAAATAAAAAGTGATGTAAAATGAAGTAAACACTGTTATTATTTTTAATACCCACACCAATACAACATACACCGAAGTGAGAATACAGAAGCGCGACTAAGGAATACAATTCCTTTTATTAAGCGCAATGCAAGTTCCATTGACTTATGAGCAATCTGAATCATATAACTGCAGATTGCAGCAAAGTATTGGACAAAAACAGTTTTTTTCTAATCTTAATGAGGGCAATCTTCTCTCTTCGATCCGCCACTGTCGTGTACGTACTTTTTACTTGAAAGTGTGTACGATAGCGAGATTATATAGGTATTTCACGAAGGTAGATGGAGATTATATAGGACATGTATGACAGAGTGTCGACTAACATACATATAGTGGTAGGTATGACAGAGTCTTTTCCAATTAAAGTGGGACTGCTTTAGGGATCAACACTAAGCCCTTTCATTTTTACGGTTATTATGGAGGAAATATCTAAATCCATATAGAAGACCGTATCATGGTGCATGCTTTTCGCTGATGATGTAGTTTTGGTCGTAGAGACCTAAGAGGAGGCTATTAGTAAACTAAAAGAGTGGAGGGAAGCCTTAGAGGGTAAGGGTTCGCACATATGTCGTACGAAGACAGAATATTTGCGATGCAATTTCAATGGGACATACGATAGGGGAGCCAGAGGTGTCCATAAGGGGAGAAGTTGTTGCATGCATGTACATCCAAGTTCAAATATTTGTATTGTTGAATCAAAGTAGTGAGGAGATTGATGGAGACGTTACTAATCGTATACAAGCGGGTTGGGTTAAATGGAGAGCGCGCAATGGGGTACTTTGTGATAAAAAAATTCATAAAGAGATTAAAAGGTAAATTTTACTGAGTCGCAATTAGACCGGCGTTGTTATATGGGAAAGAATGATGGCCAGTAAAGAAGAGTTTCGAACAAAAGAGGGAAGTAACAGAGATGCGTATGCTGAGATGGATGTGTGATAATACTATGATGGATAGGATAAGAAACCAAGAGTTCAGGGAGAAGTTAGGAGTTGCTCCTCTCTTCGCGAAAATGCGGGAGAACAAGTTGAGATGGTTTGGGCATGTGCAGAGAAAGACACATGATGCCCCAGTAAGAAGAATCGAATGCATCATAGTGGAGGGCAAAAGAAGTTGAGAAAGACCTAAGAGAACGTGGGAGGAACAAATCAAGAGCGACATGCAAAAACGTCGCCTCTCCAAGGACCTGTCCAGGGATAGAGGCAGGTGGAGGCACCTTATCCACGTCAAGTTCCTTTACCCACTGTTTGTTATTGTTCACTGCCTTTATTTATCACTCTTTACCCCCTTCCTTACTTTTATCTTTATTTTTAGTTATTTGTACGTAGTCTAATTATTCTGTTTGTAAGTTGTAGGTTTCTTTCTATCTAAAAACCTTTCTCGAGCCGGGGGACTCTTTTATCGTACTCACCTCTGTGGGTATGAGTTGTCGTTGTTCTTCCATCCCGGATCATAACCACAGTTTTCTATGAGCGAGATGCACTGTGTATGATGATGATAATGATGTATTATAAAAAAAGGAGAAGATTTGAGGTAACTTGATATAGCAGGTTATTTTCTAAAAGTCAAATTGCCAACAAATTGAAAGAAAAGGTGGGATTATGGGCAAGTAATGGAAAATAGTTTGGATTAATCACAACAATTTTTCCTAAATTTGTTGTTTCATTCATTTGAAAATATACAATTATAATTTTATTCTCTCTTATTCTATTTACTTGTGCAAGGGTGATATTTTCTCTACACCTCAAGTAGTAATTGTACATTCCTTTTGGTGGGTGTGATAATGATAACCAGTTTTTAGCGCGTCGTTTAACGCTAAGAACCTAAGCTATGCAAACACATTTATAAACACCCTAAATACAACTATAGAGAGTATAGAGGTAAGTTGGGGATCGAACCACAAGGACAAGGGGTGCTAGACTAAAGAGTTGGTGTGTGGAAGGTTGGAGGTTGGTAAGTAGGTGGGTGAATTAGACTAAGGATGAAAACAAACAAAGAAAACGGGCTTAGGCTAGGTCCGCCCTAGGTAGGTCTATTGGAGATAGAGATAGGCTAGGTCGAAGGAGATTGAACGAAGGTCAATCGAGACACTCTAGATGACATGGGGAAGTTGATGACCTATAGTCAATACGAACAACCCATAATCGCCCTATGTCTCGCAAGGGAGTGGCAGGACAAGATATGCATCGAATATCAATCAATCAATAAACCAACATCAATCTCAACCATCATCCTAAACATTAAACACAAGACCAAAACCCTAGGATTTCTCTAACCCAAAACCCTAAAAGACTACTCTAGCATATTAAAAGTGAAAACAATTAAGATATAAAACATTAAATCTAATCTAGAAAGCATTAAAGAAAGAAAAGACATGAAAACATTAAATGGAATGAAGAACAAGAAAGCAATAAAGTCTACACTAGAAAATAATTAAATGAAAGCATAAAGAAAGCAATAAATGACATTAAAACAATAAAGAAATGTAAACTTACATAAATGAAGAGACTTGAATGGAGAAGAAAGCATAAATAAAAGCATTAAACTATTCTAGGGTTTGAAAGAAATTTACAATGAAGAGTAACCCTAAGATGAACTCTAGAAGAGAGTCATGCCCAATAAATTCAGAAAATGGGGTATTAATAGAGCCAAAATAGCTAGACAAAAATGCCCCTAAACACCAACAAAATAGGGCTTTCAAATATTGTTGTTCGCAGGAAATTCTTCGCAAGCGAATGCATGAAGGTTCGCCTGAACATGGCCATTCGGCATAAACAGTAGCTGGCACGCCTAACTTAAGTATACATTTATATGTAGTGTGCCTAACTTTAATGAAATTCCATAAGTTTGCATAGTTGACCAATTTTTGGTTAAATTCCATTCCGTGCCTAACATTCTTTATATATATATATATATATATATATATATATATATATATATATATATATATATATATATATATATATATATATATATATATATATATATATATATATATATATATATATATATATATATATATATATATATATATATATATATATGTGTGTGTGTGTGTGTGTGTATATATATATGTATATATATATATATATATATATATATATATATATATATATATATATATATATATATATATATATATATATATATATATATATATATATATATATATATATATATATATATATATATATATATATATATATATATATATATATATAAGCTACGAACTCGAACGAGGGCTCCACGAATGTCTCGAAATGTGCGTCGAACTTTAACGAGGCTTTCGGAAATGTCTCGAAATGTGCGCCGAACTTTAACGAGGTCTTCGCGAATGTCTCGAAACCCCTGCTTTTTCTTCGATTATTATACCTAAGCCTCGAACTCGATCTGTTTCACCTCGAAATCTCCGAAAAAACCTGAAATAACCTCAAAACACCGCGGAGACAAGAACAAGGTAAAATCGAGTGTAAAATATATAAAACCAATGTAAAACATCGAGACTCGACACTAAAATAGGGCTATAAAAGTGCTCTAAATCGAGCACATCAGATAACCTTGGGAAAGTCCCGTCTATTTATACTTGGGATAGATACTTTCTTAATGCAACGACAAGTTCGTATCACACCATACATTTCTATATCTAGCACATGCTAAACACAACTCAAAACACATCTCTAAACATGTTTCTCAAATAAAAATTTTATGCATATTATTATTAATAATAGTTGTTGATGCTTGTAGACATAAGAAGATTTTGAAAACACCTTCAATAGGCCTATATTTCCAACAATTAGGTGATTAATAGGTGCATGATTTAATTGGACTAAATTAATATTTTTAGTATATGTCGAAATGATAAAGAATTATATCACTCTTAGGTTTAGGTAGACAATTGCATGGTCAATTATTCTTAGTGAATAATGATTTACAATGTAATTATTTCGATATAAATACTCCTATATTAAAATACAACATATAGTTTGCTTTTGTTATTCTATACTATTTCTTTTCCTTTTTTTATCTTTAAATTACTATAAAGTTTTTGTGCCATAGCTAGCGTTGAAGATCCTTACCTATAAGGCATTATCTTATACCTTTGGTATATATTTAGAATAATTTTTTAATACACGTCCTCTCTTCCTATCAGATTGCACATAAAAATTCAATTGAAATGTAATAAAAAAGGTGAATAGGGTTGGACAATAAAACAAAAATAATTAAATAATAGAAATGATCGAGTGGTTAATACGAATAAGGATAGTAAATTTATAAATGAAATCAAAAGTATTAAAAACAGCAAGACCATTATCAAAAACGAAAATGATGCAAAGAGCGTGGACAAATTAAAATAAAAAGTGATGTAAAATTAAATAAACACCGCTTTATTTTTAATACGCTGAAGTGTGAATACAGAAGCGCGACTAAGGAATACAATTCCTTTTATTAAGCGCAATGCAAGTTCCATTGACTTATAAGGAATCCGAATCACATAACTGCAAATTCCAGCAAAGTATCGGAGAAGGACAGTTTTTTCTCAAACTTAATCAAAGCAATCTTCTCTCTTAGAGCCGCCACTGTCGTGTACGTACTTTTACCAATTTTAAGAGGTGAATTAAGATTCTTACATGTAGGCACAGTCGCATGAATAGCTTTAGCAGCTTTATTCCAATTAGTCTGAAAAGCAATCAATTCACTTGACTCTGGTTTCGTACCAGTCGAAATTATAAGTTTCTCCATAAACGCAAAACGCGCTGTCTCAGCAATCATTTGACACATAATAAAAAAGAAATTAGCCTCAGCTTGGCCCATCTTTGGATCCATTTTCACAAGCTCACTTTCTGATTTCCCATAAACCTCTTTAAACACTTGTTGTAATACAGTTACTCGCAAATCCAAATTTTGCCTATCAAACCTACTAAACGACAACATTGAGTCATAGTTTACTGACGTTTTGGTTTTGGTTTTAATATCAGTGCCCGGGAATAGTTTTTCAAAGGCATCGGTTGGAACCTCTTTAAAGAATCGAGCCCGAGTTTTACCACCATACTTAGCATTATCCTTATAACCCCATACATATAAATCTGTTGTATCAAGTCCTACGGTTATTGTTTTTGTGGGGCTTGATCGAAGCTCAACATAAATATAATTAGGGGTACTTGATGTTGTTTTAATGTCACAAACCTTGGTGGGTCCCACTGCGTTACGGAAGCTTGTTAGGAACTTTGAGTAGCCAGCCTTGCCAGTGTTTAAATCATATTTAATGGTGGCGTAAGCAAAAAGATTGTTGTCGACTTCTTCAAATGAAAACGAAGGCATAACCCACATTAATGTTATCATTAACATCGTCATGTACCACCAAACCCATTTCGCCATATTTTCTCTACTTTACTGCAAATTCAATGCTCAGTTTAGATAAATTTGTATGAAAAAATTAATCTTGTACGAAATCTAACCGTACGTGTTTAATTAGGAGATGGGTAAGTAACATAAATTACTTGTAAATTAATAATTTTATATTTACAATATTTCCTTTTTTTCGATTTTTCATAGATATTTATTAATACATAGATGACAATACAGAGTCTAAATTCCGTTCACTTTAGGTTTTTCCACTTTAGAAGAGAGAAATTTAAAGTTAATTTTTAAAGTATATATAAAAGACAAAATATACTGATGTGGGAGTTTTTTAGATTCATCTTGATGTAAGGAATTTTAATGTTTAATATTTATAATTTTATATAATGAGTATTAAGAGATCTCAAGGCTCAAACTTTGCTTTTAGACGCATCAAAAATAAAAGTAAAATGGACAAATTAATAGAAATAATCAAGGAAGTATTAAAATACATGTACAAGTAAATAGACTAAACGTCCAACTACACTGATAAAAAAATGTTTGCTAGCTAGTACACATGATGTGCACGAAAAAGATATTTTGTTTTTTTGAGGTAAAGAAAAAGAAATATTTTAATCTAAAACTATATTTTAATCATCAATTTGATATTTTTATTTTAAAAATTTGACTATTGCATATAAAATATTTTAATCAACCATCATAAAATTATTATTGAATATATGGCTTATAAAATTTTACTATATTATTTTAATCAATCATCATACATAAAATAATTGGAAAAATGTGTAATAAAAAATTAGACTATGGATATATGGTGAATTGGAGTGAGTATTTTATATATGGCAAAAAGAATGACAACTTAATGTTTATCAAAAGAAAAACAATACATTATTACAATCTTTTAGATGTTCCCTTTATTAATTTATTGAATTTTTATTTTATGGAAATAATAAATTGATAACCATAAGCATTACAAAAGTGTTAAAAAAAAGTTAATGCAATAAATTTGATGATCATATAATTATAAAATAAATAAATAAAATTAGTATCAAATACGTAGAGATCTAAATAATATAAAAATAATAATATAAAGTTTAATTGAACAAGTTAAAGCATTGTATATAATTTATAAATAAATAGAAAAATTCTAATGGTGAACCAAAACAATAACAGAGATAATATATATTTTGACAATTGTAAATTATTGAATTTTATTTAAAACAATAACAATCAAAGTTTTCGAGCTTTGAGGTTCAAGACAAACACCAAATTATACTGTTACGATTAGAAAACACAACCGTATATGATTTCAATCTTGAAAAATAGTAGCCAAAACATAGTTCATAGGTATAAAAATTAAAGCAGATGATTTGACAAATAAAGATAAATATTATAACTTCCTTATAATATTTAGGATCATTCCCCAACAACAAGCCACCAAGTTTCCTCAATTTCAATTAAACAGACTCGAACTTCGTTTTTCCCCAACAACAGCCACCAACTTAGGAAACACGACATCGAAACAGCCACTTTACCGGATGACCTGCTACTTGACCTTTGACTTTCCCTTAATTTCACTAATTAAACCTAATTACCCAATTATCCCTAATTAAACCCTTCTTCCCCAACCTTTCTCTAACCCACCTCAATCACCTCCATTCTCCCCCTTCATCAACATCACCACCACCATTAAAACCTCTCCTTTAATAACAACACAATTAAAAGCCGTTTGTAAGAGTTTCAGTACTTCATCCTCTAATTTAATCTCAATCTCCTGTTGTCGTGCTTAATCTTTACAAGTTTTGATTCTTCACTAAAATTTCCATTTATAGTGGTTTACTTACTACTTACTACCCATTAATGCATAACTTTATTTGCTTTTTTGGGATTCAATTCTTTTCTGGATAAGGTTCAATATGATTTTAATTTTAATGGTCATATAATATAAGTTCGTTCGTTTTGGCTTTTTTTTTTTTATTTTCGCTGTATTCTGGGTATGAAATACAATTTGCTAATTTTGGTTATCAATTTTTCCCCAAATTCCCCCTTGTTTTATGGTTGGAGATGATATTGTGGTGTAATTATTGTTGTTTTTTTGGTTATTCAGATAATTGGAAGGGAAAGATTTAAATCCACAAGTGCATTGGCATAATTAGATGGAAATGGTTTGAAAAGTAGCTTATGAACACTGTAAGATGCTTGTTATGATACCATTTAGTCTTTTATCTTCCATTAACCCAAGTGTTCCTTTTAAGGATTTTCGACTTCCAATTTGCTCTTCATTGAGTAAATTTCAGCTATGTAGAAACCCTAATAGATTTTGATGAAGGGGCTTTTAATTGTGCTGTTATTAAAGGAGGGGTTTTAGTGGTGGTGGTGGTGAAGGGGAAAAATGGAGGTGATTGAGGTGGGTTAGAGAAAGGTTGGGGAAGAAGGGTTTAATTAGGGATAATTGGGTGATTAGGTTTAATTAATGAAATTAGGGGAAAGTCAAAGGTCATTAGGCATGGTCAACGGTCAATTAGCAGGTCATCCGGTAAAGTGGTTGTTTCGATGTCGTGTTTCCTAAGTTGGTGGCTGTTGTTGGGAAAAAACGAAGTTCGAGGATGTTTAATTGAAATTGAAGAAAATTGGTGGCTGTTGTTGGGGAATGATCCTAATATTTATAGTCTCTACCTATTTAACATTAAATTTATTTTCACACTAGCTTAGAAATTTGTGCAATGCATCAATTTTTTAAATAAGTTAATATTTAATGAAATTTAGATTTTAAATCATACTTTACATTTTTTTCCTAGATTCAAATTTGTAATTATGGTAGTCAAACAATATAAATGACTGATTTTAATTATAAATTATTTGAATTTTATGTCATTTTAGTTTCAAATAACAATTGATGGAAAAAGGAGGCTATTATGTACTTCAAGTAATTTACTAAACTGCTTATATAATTTTATACACAAGGTAAGTTTGCAGTATAATTTTCTAAATTGTGTACTTTTGATTACACATGAATAAATGTAATGTATTTTGTACGGTGTAATTCCAGAATTTTATGAGACAATATATAATGTTCTACACCGTACATTATAAATTTCCCATTATAATTTTTTTCAAAAGTGAATTTGTATACTACTGTGTGATTGGAATGATTGTGATTTAATGCATTTATTAATGTATGAATTTTTTCGAAATATAAATTTGTAAATATAGTAAGTGTAAAAAATGCAAATGAGTTAAATTCCATTAACACTAACCAATCAAAAAAAGGCAAATGGCATATTCCCAATCAAACTTCCTTTTTGCTATTATACAGTAAAATTAATAAAATGTATGATTTGTTAATATTTGTGATATTTACATATTTGCCTATAACTTTATTTTATTGGTTTAACTTTTTCTCCATTAAGTTTACTCCTTTTCATATCATCTAAAACATTTAAATTTTCTTTAACAAAAATGGAGAAGTAATATTTTAGATATAATTGTTTATATTAAAATAATAAGATGTACTTTCCCTCCAATTAGTACTCATTTGCTTTAAGCACTCTATCTAATAATTTAATTAACTTTGAATTCTCAATATCTCTAATTATGCGTATTTAACAATTATTGATAGGTTATATAAATAATTCTTGCAATAAGACGAATTAAATTCTCCCACTTGACTATGTTTTTAACTTATAGGTTACTAATAAATTACAAATTAAAAGTAAGATAAATAATGTTCAAAAAGCAAATGACACATTAGCAGTTAATTAGAGGGAGTATACTTCATCCGTTTTAGTCTCTTTATCCCATTTGATTTTTGATACTCCCTCCGATCTTATTTGTTCTTACACTTTGGGTTTTTTACAAATTTAAGGTTGATAGAATCTTTAGGTGTAGTGGGTATTATTTTAATTAAATAGTAGAGTGAAATAATGATGGTATTGGATGTATGAGAGAGAAAATAATTAAAAAGTAGTGTAAATTAAGTAAAGTGGGGTTTTAAGCGGTAAAAGTGGGATGAAAAGCTTTCTAAAAATAGAAAGTATTCTAAAATGGAAGAACTTTTGAAATTATCCGTTATAGTAAGGTAAAAGAACTTAAAAGAACGAAGGAAGTACTATTTATGGTTTTCTTAATTTGTAATTTCTTTCATAATCAATCTATATCTATAAGTTAATATAGTCAAGTGGTATATAATTTGATTAGTCTCAACGCAACAATTATTGATATTAACTTTTTATGATATACTCCCTCCAATTCACCACTAAGTTCCCATTTGTTTTTTGACACTTTGATATCTTACTCTTAATTTCGTATTTTATTATTAATCTATAAGTTTAAACATAGTTGAGGACTCGAGTGGGATCTTTTTTGATTCGTCTCAGTGCAAGGATTATTTATATCAACTTTCCATAATTTTTAATTATTCGCAATTAGAGATATTAACGAATTAATAAGTGCATTGAATAAAGTGCTAAAATAAAGGAATTTAGTGGTGAATTTGACAGAGTATTTAGTTATACACAATTAAAGATATTAGGCTATTAATAATTGCCTAGGTAAATTTATCCAAACCAAATACACTAAAACGAAAAATTACTTATTTCAAGTTCGGTAAAATAGAAGACTAATCACTAGGTTTAACCTAGAATTTGAAAAAAATAAAACAAGATGAGAGAAACTTACCAGAACACCAAAGCTAGCTTTAAGTGAATTTTATAGAGATATATTTGTTGGAAAACGATAAGATTATATGTTTAAGAAATACCAATCATAATTGCTTCCTTAAATAGGCACAATTAGGATACATCAATCATTAATGGGGTAAAAAAGTCCCTGAAAATGACAACCACGTGAATCACACCAATTATAGCCCTTCAGTATATATATTTGTTATTATCAGTTGAATTATTGGATCATCAATAAAATATTACAGCTAAGGCAAATGATGCAGCCGCCGGTTTTTTTGTTAGGTTCACCTACAAAATTTAAGTTGCGGAGATGAAAAACAAAAAATAAAAATTTAAAAAATGAACAATTGGAAAATACTGAAAACTAGTATTATACCCGTGCTATGCACGGATTGCGTTTAAATTTTATTTATAATGTTTATAATAATAATATTAAAAATAATGTCTACTATTCCAAATTATATTTACTATTAAATTAAGTTTAAAATAATGAAAATCAAGAGGAAAATTACCTATAAAAATTGGGGTCACATTCATCTGCTAAAATTTTATTAAAATGCATAAATTTTATCTCATTCTAAGGTGGTGCTACTAAATCGTGACATTAATTGAGAATATTATTATGTTCAATTAGGAGAATTAATAATCATTAATTCAGATATTATCTAATTTTTTGTTGATTTACTTTTATTATTAATTAATAATTATTATTTATGTTCAATTAGAAGAATTAATTGAGAATATGAAATCAAAGATTTTTATTTTATTATTAATAATTGAACAACTTGTTTTTTTTTGAAAGATATTCATAAGATGACATTTGGCACAATTCATTGAGGAAGTGCCAAATGAAAAAAGTGTTTTTGAATTAGTATCTTGTATAATGATGATCATGCATACATTTTGTCTATTAAATGGAAAAGTTGAAAGGTAAAAATTACCTCGTAGATTTATTGTCTATTATATAAAAAAAAACCAAAAACTTAAGATTACCACATAATACTTTGTGATGAAAATATAAATTTTATAACATACAATTAGTAAATATTTCTTTAAGTATAAAATTTAAATCGATGTATAGTAGAAGACAATAAATTTGAGTTTACAATTGTTGAACCCTTTTCAAAGAAAAGTTCTTAACACCTCAAACATTAAAAAATAAAAGTAGAAGATAGAGAAAACCAAAGTATACACACATAAAAGCAAAAAGATAAAAGGTAAAATGATGTTTTGGATGCACACACAACAATGTACGAAATTGAACACCCAATCACATCATTATCTCACTTTGCCAATACATATTGATATAACCATCATAAATATTAAGGGTGTGCATAAAACCCTATCCCAATTATCCGATTAAGATCATCCGCTATCCGATTACCATAACCAGATATAAACCCGGTTTCACAAATTGGATGATTCGGATCCAGTACCTGGTTTTAAAATCGGATACCAAGTCTGAATCCAGATCACAATTTTCGGGAAATCGGGTATTCGATATCCGGTTTAAGTTTTTTTGTTTTGTTTTTTTTTTATACGTTTTTCTCATGTATAATGATGATGGTATTTCTTATGTTAACCTTGGCTTGAATCTTAATATAATTCTTCTCCCGCATAATTTTTTTTATGATTGTTCTTACTTAAACCAATGATATTAATAATGTTATTCATTAATTTTCTCAATGTAGAAGTTTACAAGATTTAAACATGTAGATGATATAGACATTTACACATTTACAAGATTAAAAATATTCTAAAATTAAAATAGTATTTGAATTTTAGAGAGTTAGTATTTGAATTTGATATATACAAATATTCTAAAGTAAAAATAGATATAAAAAACGCATTGGTAAACAAAAAAAGACAAATTTTTTAAAAAACATTATAACTGAATTTCGGATCCAACCCGGTTTTGCACACCCCTAATAAACTTAACATTTCGTCTTCATTGTTTGGCACTCATCACAATAGTAACATATTTTCATGTTAATAAGCTTTGTTTGTTGCCTAGAAAATCTATTAACAAACTCTATTTTTCTCTCTCCAAAGGTTTTAGCGCGCAAACCCTAATTGCTTGAACATGTTCTTTAAACTCAATACACAACATAATTTGCTTTTAGTAGGATATATTTAGCGACATTTAATTTAAATGTCGATATTTCAAATTTCTTATAGTGTATATAAAGGATTTATGGCATTTATTAGTCCCTTTAGCAGCCTATTAAAAAGTCACACTAAAGCTTTTAGCGACATAGGATTTAGTAACATTACTCGCAAATGTCATTATAGACTATAGTGACAATTACATATGGCACTAAAGATCAAATTAACTGTTGCTAAATCACTATATGATGGAACTAAAAATAAAAACCAATAATTATTGCACTAAAAATATGAATCAGTGGCATTTTTTTAATGCCACTAAATCTAATGTCGCAAAAAGCTAAATTTTTTGTAGTGTGATGAAATGGAAAAGTGGTATCTAATGATAAAAAAGTTTTACCTAATCCTAAATACAGTGTTACATAAAGTAGTAAAAAGTGATAGATTATAATGTGAACAGATTCTTCAACACACATAGTTCTTTTATTATATACTCTATAAGATTTATATAGATAAATAGCAAAGAAATATTGCTTCATCACTTCTTTCATTAAACTTTCCTATATTTCATTTTCCATTAACATGAACAAAACATCTACATTCAAACACACAAAAATAGGAACTATTTGGTTTTACACCTTTACATAGTTCTTAAGGTGTCTTATTAGAAGTGATAGGTCTAATTAACACATGATTAAAAATGTAACATGAAGTATTAACAGCCTCGACCCAAAAGTTTCTAGGGAGACAACTAGCAATTAACATGGTTCTAGCCATTTTTTCTAATGTTCTATTTTTAAGTTCTACCATACCATTTTGTTGCGGTGTTCTAGGAGTGAAAAAATTATGACTTATACCATGTTCATTACAATAATCCATAAAGCTTGAATTTTAAAATTCTTTACCATGATCTGACCTAATGTGAACAAGTTGATAATTACTAGATTTTTGTATTTTATTAGCAAAGTAAATTAATTCATTGAAAGCCTCATCTTTACTAATTAAAAATTTAGTCCAAGTAAATCTACTATAATCATTAACAATAACAAATACGTAGCGTTTTTCACTACGGTTTTGGATTCTCATAGGTCCTCAAAGATCCATATGAATCAATTCAAGTGGTTTTGAGGTGGTCACTATATTCTTAGGTTCAAAGGATGACCTAACATGTTTTCCTTTGGTACAAGGATCACAAACTTCATCTTTTTTGGAATTTAAGGGACGACAATCCCCTTACAAGGTCTTTGATCTTAAGATATTAAGCAAAGAAAAACTAGCATGACCTAAACGTTTATGCCAAAGTAGAGGGTCATTTTCTATAACACTGAGATACGTCAAACTAGTTTTGGGAACAGTGTGGAGGTCCACAACATAAGTGTTCCCTTTATGGATTCCTTCCAGAATAGTGTATCCTGTGTCATTCCTAGAAATAATAGATTTTTCAGAAGTATAGTTTACAGAATTACCTTTGTCACAGAACTGAAAAATACTTAGTAAATTATGTTTTAAATTCTCGACTAAATATACATTATCAATTGCATGGGAACTTGACCTTCCTACGTTTCCTTTGGCGATGATTTCACCTTACATATTGTCACCAAAGGTCACAGTTCCTCCATCATAGGCTTCTAGTGAGAGAAATTTTGATCTATCACCTGTCATGTGCTTGGAACACCCACAACACCCACTGTCGAGATACCATAAGCTGTTCCCCCTCACTAGAACCTGCAAACCGAACTAATTGCTAGAATCAGTAACCCAGTCATCCTTGGGTTCCTTGTCGATTATGCATGAATCATATTTCTTAATTCAAATGCGATCGACATAGCTTTGGTTCGCTTTGTCATGTTGTTCCTTTTTGGCACCTTTAAATTTCAAGTGTCTAGTTTTTACACAAAAGGAACAACCTTTATTACTAGGGAGATCAACGTAGACCTTTTTCTTTTTATTATTCTCATTGTAACCTAGGCCTTCAATATTCTTGGTTTTAGCTTCTAGTGGCAACTTCTTTTATTTTCCTTTTTCCTCTAGAATTTAATTCAATTTTTAATCTTTCATTTTCAATTCTACTTGGGAGATCAACGTAGACCTTTTTCTTTCAATTTTTAAATTTCAAGTGTCCAGTTTTTACACAAAAGGAACAACCTTTACTACTAGGGAGATCAATGTAGACCTTTTTCTTTTTTATTATTCTCATTGTAACCTATGCCTTCAATATTCTTGGTTTTAGCTTCTAGTGGCAACTTCTTTTATTTTCCTTTTTCCTCTAGAATTTAATTCAATTTTTAATCTTGCATTTTCAATTCTACTTGATTCTAGGTCTAATTTAACTGTTGAAAATCAATACTAAAATCATGAATAGAAAAATCATTTACGTGTATTGATTCAATTTAACATTAAGAATAATATTTTCCTTTTTTGTCTTTTCCAATGCTTCCTTTAACGTTACTTTTTGATCTAATAAATTAATAAATCTATTTTGTACATCGGACCTAAAAGAATTTAGGTAGGAAACATAGTCTATACTCTTTTTAAGGTCTTTTTCAATTTGGAGACAAATGACAATTTTTTCATTTAGTTTTTCTTGTGTCTCCATAAGCAACTCAATTAATTTATATTTATCCCATTTAAATAGGTGGTCAGGAAATGAATTAGAAGACAATACCTTTTTTCCATTAGACTTTTCGTCGTGAGTGGCCATGAGACATAGATTGACAGTTTCTTCTTCTACGGGGGCTTTTGTCTTTGCTTCACTCTTGGATTTTCCCCATGAAACTATCATCGCTTTGCGAAAGTCTATTTTGTTGAAATTTCCTTTCATTGGTTGTTTTCCTGATTACCTTGCCTTTCCTTTGCCCTTCTCATTTTTCCATTGAGGGCAACCTTTGCTGAAATGATTAGTAATTCCACATTTGTGGCATTCGAAGTTGGACTTTGAATTTGCAGATCCTTTTTCTTTGTTGTTTCTTTCATTGGCAACCTCCTCTTCATCACATATTGATTCTTCTTGATCATTCACTACCAAAGCCAAGCCTTTGTTTCGGGAATCATTAGCTGTTCCCAAATCCAATTCGTGAGTCATAAGGGAACCAACCAACTCTTCTAGATTTAATTTTATGAAATCTTTGGATTCCTGGATAACTGTAACTTTGGCTCTCCAACGTTCATCTTGAGGGAGTCTCCTTAGAATTTCCTAACCTGTTCATTTGCGAGAATAAGCCTTCCAAGAGAGACAAGTTGTAACACCCCAAGATATTAATGACATAATAATTCAAATTTTAATAACTTTTTAAGATTTTACTATTATATGAAAGGAAAAATTACCCTGAATAATACGACCTTTAACTGATTTTCCAACAATAATACGAACTTTCAATCAACCACGAATAATACGAAGTTAAACCTGTATTTTCCACTAGTATAACTGACCGGTTTGTAACCGGTAGAACAAGTCATTTATGACCGTTGCAAATTAGTATTCATCCCAAACCTCTATTCATTCTACTTTTTCAAATTTCTCACCTCATTCCTTACTTTATCTTTCATTTTAATTACTTCCTCCAATCTTCAAAAAAATTACTTCTTTCATTCTAATTTGATGTTGAACATGTATTCCTCTTCATCATTATCATCTCAATCTAGAACATCAATTGCAAATGAAATTCCTTTATGTAGTCATGGTGTTCATGCTAAATTACAAGTAGTCAAAAAAGGAACAAGAGTTAGAACAAGTATTAATCGAATCACAGTGAAATGGGAAACTCAAAATTTTCGATTTTTAGAAACCTAATTTTTTGGTGTTAGAAAAATTAAAGGGTAAATAATGCAATTGAGAATAATAAACTAACCATTTTATGCGTGTATGTCGCCTGAGTGTCTCGTCTTCTTCAATTCATGCCTTCGAAGCTTTAGGAGCAGTGGACATTAATCAAGAAATTGCACGGGAGAGAGGAAGGAGTTTTTTAGAGCTTCAGTCAGTAAAGAATAGTAAACCCATGCTTTCTCACTCATAAATTACTTTTTCTTAAAAAAAATTAAAAATTAGCTAAAACCTTATTTAACCGGTTATGGGTAAAAAATTATACCAGCGGAAAACACATGTTAAACTTTGTACTATTCATGGTTAATTAAAAGTTCGTATTATTGTTGGGAAATCAGTGAAAGGTCGTATTATTCAGGGTAATTTTTCCTATATGAAGTTTTTTTTGAATTAGTTTTTGATAAATTTATTTCATACATCACGAATTTAAATGTTGACATGTATATAGATATATATTATAGTTGCGATTTTGAAATAAAGAGGTTCCAATCAAAATGATTATTTTATCAAAATGTGTGAGCATGCAAAGGTAAGTCTCTTAGTTGGGTCTCTTATTTGAAAAAAGTTTCTCTCTCTTCCTGGACCGTCTCTCTCGTGCGATTGCGTAGCCTCTGATTTAGGTTCTGCCCTTAGTTCCGCCATTGGCAGCAGGGGACGCCCTGCTAAGGTTCAGGCGGTTCCCAGGAAGCCGGTGAGCTGCTCATCTCGTGAATTATTTTCGTCCCCATAGAGGTTCTTATTTCACTCTGGTGGAGATAAGATTGGAAAGGCTATGGTGCCTGATGGAATGCCTCAAGGATCGAACTCGAATAGAATTGGGCTCAGCTAGGTGTCGGTTTTGAAGGGAACTCCGGCGTCTGGTGGTTTTCCTCCGAGCACTACAAAAAAAGAGTCTAATTGTGACATTGATTATGTCTATTATTTGACATATAAAAATGTCACTAAAAAGTTTAGTGACACTTGGTAGAAGCCGTCGCAAAATAGCATGTCACAATAAAAATTGTGACAGCTAATAAATGTCACAAGAACAGTGACACTTAAAATTGTGACAGCTAAGAGGACGTGGGAGGAGCAGATTAACAGCGACCTGCTCGAACTACACCTCTCTAAGGACCTGACCAGGGATAGAGCCACATGGCGGCGCCTTATTCATGTCCTAGATTACTAGACTAGTTTGATACTGTTCTGTGACTTTTGTCATCGCTTTTCACTTCCATTTTTACCTATATCGCTTATAGGTTTTTTTTTTTTTTTTTTTTTTTTTTTTTTTTTTTTTTTTTTTTTTTTTTTAATCCCTATGCTTGGCTAACGTGGGTGTAAGATGCAGGTTTTCGGATTTTTGCAGGTCCTATCCTTGAAGACTCCTCTAGAGCCGAAGGACTCTTATGACCGCCCTCTCCTTATGGGTATGAGACGCCGTCGACCTTCCTTCCCCAGACCCTGGCCATAGAGTATCTATGTGCGGGAACACTGGGTATGATGATGATGATGATGATGATTATGACATTTATAAATGTTAATTTTGAGACAATTGTAACACATAAGTGTGTCAATATAAATATGAAGTATATTTTTTTATATATTGTATATTTAATAAAAATATTGATGATGGGAATGATTCATGATTGTATAGAGTTTTGAAATATTAATACAATAAAAACAATATGAATATGTATAATCAATTACTATATTTGAAAAAATAACCAACAACTAACAAATTTAAAATAATAATATATTTTTAATCGATGTATCTAATTTCTAAATATCTATTCAGTAAAATTAAAAGATAAAATTATATAGTTAATATGTCTAGATAAACATTATAAAAATCTCAAATCTAGATATATATACAAAAAAAATTGTAATTCAAGTAAAATAAAAATAACATTGTAATTAGGCTTTCGATTTGCTTCCATTTTTTCGATCACACGATTCACTATAGTGTGTAGAACTAGGAAGGGTAGTTGCATGTGTCTCGAAGTCTCAATGCACATTATCCCCTACTTTGTCGGACCGAAAATTCCTTTTGAAACCTGTAAAAATTAAGATGTAAGGATATGATTACAATATATTCTTTCGGTTAATAAGGAAGAAAAAAGATCATGTTGGCCGAAAGAACAAAATGAGTTGCAATTTTACACTATAATTTTAAAAAAATAGATTAAAAATATTATAAGGTTTTATTTACTTCGTTCAATAAAAAAAAGTAAAATAAATGGGCCAAATCAAGTCAATTAGTGAAAGAATTATAGCAAAACCCAACAAGCATATGAAACTAACCTCATCGATCCTTTAATTTCTTCAAGACTTGATTCGATGTTTTCATCTGCTTACTCTAATTAAACCATTAATTACAAGGCCAACTCACTAGAATTGTAAATCGTAAATCTAAACTCTGAAAACTCCAATTGTTTAATCAAATTAATGGATGAAGAAAAAACTGATCCTTCAGTACCATCAATCTCACCAATCTGCCTTTCAGTTTTTGATCAAACTCTATTTAATTAGCCTGATAACATGATAAAAAGGAAGTGAAATTGATTCCAAGATGAATAATGTCATAGAAATTAATTTTCCTTAGTTTATTCATGTTTCAGATGAAAAGTTAGAAATAAGATTCTGATAAAATGAATACATAAGCTTTAACTTCCCACTTTCCAAAAAAATATTAACTTCCCTTATTCTTAGTTCTTATGAAAATGATAAATGATGTCATTATACTCTTTAATTTCTCACCAACTGATGAGTTAAATTATTGATTTTTACTTTTATTTTTTAAGATTTAAGATTGTGATGCTTATAGGTGTCACATTTTGATATACAACAATTATAAATGTAGCAATGTGATATAGCGACACTTATAAATGTCATTTATACTTTTTGGGCTAGCAACACCTTAAGACGATGTCGCAAATTTTATGTCACAATTGAAGCTTTTTTTGTAGTGGAGTGATGCATATCTACGGCTGCTGTTTCAGGTGGTTTTCCATTGACTAATTGTGATACTTCCCTGCCCCCTACTGTTGATACCCGCTCCTCTCGCACTATAGCTAAAATTAGTAAAGCAGATATTGTTGTTGAGGTGAAATACTGGGAGAATGCAGCTGTTTGTTATGTTACAAGTGCTAACCCTCCTCTTCATGTGATTGAGGGATTTGTTTGTCGGATTTTGAAAGATCTTGTTTTTGAAAAAATAGGATTAGTGAATAGAGGGGTGTGTTTATTGTCGCTTCCTTCAAAAAGAACATCAAGAGAGTGCGTGTAATATGAATGGAATATTTTTGATCGCAAGCCATTTATTGTGAAGCCTTATTACTTTGATATCTCGCTTGATAAATCTAGCCTTACTACCCTTCCCATTTGGGTTAAACTTCCACAGTTAAATGAAGTATTGGTCTGAGCCTATTTTGAAACGAATAGTTGGGTATTTGGGTAAGGCGTTGGAAGTTGATGAGGCCACACGTTCAAAGAGTTGAATGTCATTTGCCCGTGTTCTTGTGGAGATGAATGTTGAGGAGGGATTTCCTGAGGAGTTGTTTTTCTCCAATGAACTTGATGAAATTATCACTCAGCCTGTTCAATATGATTGGATACCAATCTGGTGCTCCAAGTGTAATCAATATGGTCATTCATATTGCGAACAAGCCTCATATTTGTGTGCCTGATCAACAGGCCCTTGCTTCTAGTTTCATGCAATCCTCTGTTCCTCCTTTAATATTTACAACAAATGGGTTTATTTTTTGGGGGTGTCTTCTAAAATGGATACTCTTGTGGACCCATCCTTTACGGCGCTGGGAGCTCATCCCATCTCGGGAAATGAATAGCATCTGTGCTTGGAATATGAGGGGTATCAATAAGGTTAATAAGCAATTTGAGATTGCATCTTTTATTCAGCATTATAACATTAACCCTTTTTGGTGTCCTTGAAGAAAAGGTTAAAAGGGCGGGATTGGGGGCTCTTTACCTGCGTATTTTTACTAATTGGTGTATTATAAGTAATTTACAGTGGCATAGAGGTGGAAGAATAGTGGTTGTGTGGAAAAGTGAAGATATGTGTGTTGACATCCTGGTATGCTCTAGCCAACTTATTCATCTGTCCATTCATCCTCGCACTGGACCACACTTCTTTTTGTACCTTTGTTTATGGTTCTACTGATAGGAACGAGAGAATTGAGCTCTTTCGTCAACTGCATGATATTAGTAGAACAATTTCTAGTCCTTGGATTGTTTTAGGTAATTTCAATACTGTTGCAAACTTCAATGAAAGACAGGGGGTTCTGGTTCATCTTCATGAGATCCTACCGATGCGGGATTGTTTGGCCCTTTGTGAGATTCATGATCTTCATTATACTGGACGTTTTTATACCTGGAATAATAAGCAAATGTGGGATCTGTAACACCCCGGCCCAACGAACTACCGGTGACTACTCATGGAGACTGTAGACTGACCCCACAGACCAACACAAGTCTTTCTAGCGCACTTTGGCCACTCGTGCGCACCCGGAAAACTTCCCAGGAGGTCACCCATCCTAAGATTGCTCCCCACCAAGCACGCTTAACTGTGGAGTTCTTAGCAAATGGGCTCCCTAGAAAAGAAGATGCAACTTGTTGATATGAGTAGTCTATCAATCCCAGTGTGATACCCCTGATTTAGCTTGAAATGGGATTGATAGACTACTCATATCAACAAGGTGCATCTTCTTTTCTAGGGAGCCCATTTGTTAAGAACTCCATAGTTAAGCGTGCTTGGTGGGGAGCAATCTTAGGATGGGTGACCTCCTGGGAAGTTTTCCGGGTGCGCATGAGTGAGGTCAAAGTGCACTGGAAAGACTTGTGTTGGTCTGTGGGGTCAGTCTATAGTCTCCATGAGTAGTCACAGGTAGTCCGTTGGGCCGGGGTGTTACAGGATCAGCGAGTTATGAGTAAAATTGATCGGGTACTTGGTAATGTTCAGTGGCAGTAGGCTTTTCTTAATGCTTCTGTTTCTTTCCTTCCTGAGGAGACCTATGATCACTCTCCCATGCTTATTCAATTTTTAAATCATCATCGAGGTAAGAAACCCTTTAGGTTTTTTAGTGTGTGGTCTGATTGGGAAGATTTTTTAGATGTGCGCCAGCATGTTTAGGATACTAGTATTCTGGGGTAGTATAGCTTTCAAATATCTCAAAAACTGAAAACTATGAAGAAGCAGCTCAAGGAAAGATATGGTAGGGATCGGATACAGGTTGATATTGCTAGGGTTAAGAATGATCTGCTTTGCGCTCAACATAGGATGCATGAACGCCCAAGGCTCGTTGATTTGGCTACCCTTGAATATGAGCTGGCTCAACATTTGAAACGACTTCAATCTGATTATAAGGGTTCTTTGCGTCTGAAAGCTAAATTACATTGGCTCAAGTTAGGGGATGACAATGCTGCTTTCTTCCAACGTAATGTTAATCATCGTGTTCCGAGTAATAAGATTAGCTTTCTGCATCTGAATGGTGAGGACATTTTTGATCCAGATAGGATTCAGACTGCTTTCTATGATCACTTCTCAGCTTTTTTCACTGTCGTTCCTCAGACCCGAACATTAGTGAATATTAAAATTGCTCAAAATGGTCCAATTTTATCTCCCCAACAAGGTAAGCTTTTGGATCTTTCCTTTACTGATGTTGAGATCAAAAGTGCTTTGTGGAGCATTCCGGATGATATGGCGCCTGGATTGGATGATTTCAATAGTAAAATCTATAAGGCGGCATGGGATATTGTTGGTAAGGATATTACTTAAGCCATCAAACAGTTCTTCTTCACGGGTAATATTTTACGGAGCTGGAACACAACTACTATTATGTTGAGCCCTACGATTCAGTGTCCTTCACACCCTAGGAATTTTAGACCCATTTCGTGTTGTCATGTTCTTTACAAATGTATTTCAAAGCTTATCTGTTTTAGGCTTAAGCTAGTTCTAGGGGGACCTTATTGCTCCGACTCAAGGTGCATTTGTGGCAGGTAGGAATATCATGCATAATTTTTTGCTCTGCCAAGAGCTTGTCAAACATTATTCTAGGAAGAACTGTTCCCCGAGATGTCTTATGAAGATAGATCTCTGCAAGGCATATGACACGATGAGCTAGGAGTTTCTTAAAGAGATGTTGGTTGTCTTGATTTTCCCGCCTCCTTTCATCAAGATCATTATGCGTTGTATAACTTCAACAAGTTATGTTCTCATGATTAATGTTACTCCTACTCCTATTTTCAATGTAAAGCGAGGCCTTCGCCGAGGAGATTCTCTCTCCCCCCTGCTTTTCGTTCTGGGCATGGAATATCTATCACACATCTTGAGAAGTGCCGAAGGTACCTTGGATTTTCATCCTCGGTGTGAGTCTATTAAGCTCTCTCATCTCTGTTTCAGCGTTGACCTGATGTTGTTCTATAAAGGAAACCTATCTTCTGTTCGTGCCTTAAGTAATTGCATTCTTCTTTTCTCCCAATCGTCCGACTTGCAAGCTGATTCTGATAAATCGGCTATATATGTTGCTGGTGTTGACTCCGATGTTCGAGAAGAAATCAGCGCAATATCCAATTTTTTCTATGGTTCTCTTCCTTTTAAGTACCTTGGGGTTCCTTTATCGTCCAAGAGGCTGAGTATGGCGGATTGTAAACAAATTGCTGATAAGATGACTTGGAGGATGAGAACCTGGAGTGCGAAAAATTTTTCTTATGCTACTTGGCTTCAGCTCATTAACTCAGTCTTGATGGGAATCTCCACCTACTGGTGCCAAATCTTAATTCTTCCTCGTCGGGTTATCAACACGGTTAATTCTATTTGTAGGTCCTTTCTATGGTTCGGCATCCATGATTCTCAAAAGCCTGGAAATCTTAGTTGGGAATCAGTATGTAAACCGAAAAAAGTTAGTGGTCTTGGTATCCGCAACTAGCTTATATAGAATATGGAAGCTATAGGGAAAATAGCTTGTCATATATCTCACCTTCGAGAATCCCTATGGGTTAGTTGGGTGCATGTTGTATATACGAAAGGTGGCAGATGAGAGGTCTTCAATGCGCCTATTACCGCGAGCTGGACATTGAAGAAGATTTGTAGTATCACTAGTGGAAAAAAAGCTATTGGCTGCTGCCTATTGGCTGCGGTTTTTAGGAAAACGCAGCCAATATGAGTAATAAAAAAGCTGAAAAAAAAAAATTAATAAAGGGCTGCGGTTATTACCCTTAACCGCAGCCCAAAAGTGTTTCAAAAAAAAACTCAACATCGATTTTTTGTAATTTATTTCTTTTTTTTGTAATTTATTTCGTTTTGTTGTAATTTTTATCGTTTGATCTAGATTTCGATTGTTAGATTTATTTGTTGTTAGACTTTGATCTAGATTTCGTTTTTTGTTGAAATTTCTGGGTTCGTTTTGATGTTCTTGGGTTCTTGGGTTCGTTTTGTTGTTGAAATTTTTATTGAAATTTCTGGGTTCGTTTTTTGTAATTTATTTCGTTTTGATGTTCTTGTGTTCTTTCAGATCAAAGAACAAATTAATTTGATGTTCTATCATATCAAAAAAACGATGGTCTTGGAATGGAATTAAATGAAAAGCAAAAAAAATTTTTTTTTTTTATTTGGAAAATAGACTAAAGGGCTGCGGTTTTTTGACCTGTCCGCAGCCCTTTAGTCTTTTTTGGGCTGCGTATTTTGACCGCAGCCCTTATCTAATACTAAGGGCTGCTACAATAATGGCTGCGGTCAGATTACGCAGCCCATAAGGGCTAAAAAACCGCAGCCCTTAAGGTTTTTTCCACTAGTGTATTAAGGATCGACTTTTACCCTGGATTGGAAGGGATTGGTACTTAATCAAGGATACATACATAGATCTATTGGTATCTGACCAGCAACATCGTTGGATGAATGTCATTTAGAATAGGCTCGCCATTCCAAAAGCTCGGTTCATTGGTTAGATGGCTACTCTTCAGAAGCTTAAAACGAAGGACAAATTAAGCAGTATTGGAGTGGTTGATGATGATCTTTTCCCTCTTTGTGGTAAATACCCTGAATCTAATAACCATTTGTTTTTTGAATGTGCCATTAGTCAGCGTTGTGTAAAGGATATTCGCAGTTGGTGTGGCCTCAAGTTTAGCTCAATTATGCGCATGGAATACCGAAAGCTTAAAGGAAATTCTTTACGTCGTAACACACTTTGTGCTATCTATACCTCTACTATCTATCACATTTGGAAATTAAGAAATAATGCGGTTTGGAGTGGATTTCTGCATTCACCAAACTATATTAGTGCTCTTATCCGAAATGAAGTGTGTCTTAGATTTCTTAGTCTTCATCCTATGATTGTCGATGACCATATTGGTTGTTGGCTTTCATAATTATTAAATATTTGTAATAAATACTGTGGATTTTGATCTGCTTTCATACCTTATTGACATCTATGGTTGCGATTTTGTCGGCATGAGCAATGACTAATGTTGGGGTTGCAGATGTTGAGTTTTTTGGCCGATGTTTTCTGGTTGGTGCTGTTGGTTTTTTCTAGTTTCCATGTATACTTGCTGCTTATATTCTTGGTTGGTCGATCCGCTTTTTTGGATACTTGAGCAGCTTAGGTTTATTGAAGTTTACTTGAATGATTCTAGTTGTTGTTTGTGTGCTCTTGGAAATTATACCACACTAACTGATCAGTGATATTGAAGTCTGATGCACATAGTTACTATTTTGTTGATATGTTATTGTGTGCACTTTTTTGGTTCTATTTGGCTGTTGTTGATGCCTTGTGAGCTGGTCTATTCTGTTTGGCTGGGTGCTGCTATGAGGGTTGTTCTGGCCAGGTGTCTTTGTGCACTTTGCTCACACAGTGTCACAGATGCTGATACTACTTACAATTGGTATTGGGAATGCTGTTGTTGCTGTGTTAGTAGCTGAATTGAATGGTTGTCTATGTTGATATGCTAGAGCTACTGTCTTGAGATGCTGTTGTCCTGTTCATGATTTCTTTGTTATATGCTCCTGCTTGGTTAGCTACTGGTTTGACATGCATGGTAATGTGGCTGACTTGACTGATATGCTGGGTTTGAGATCTGGTATGCAACTATGCCAAGTCTTTAGACCTGCTATTTCTTATTCTTAAAGGTTGCTTTACTATCTTCTATTTTGTTAACACTGAGATTGTTGTTGTCCTATGGTTCCAGTCTGCTAGCTGTGTTGATACTAAAATTTCTAGCTTCGTTGCTAGAGAAGGCCTGATCTTGTTGATGCCTTGCTATTGGCACTGTTGCTGCTTACTTAGTGATGAGTTGCTCATTGTGCTCTACTCAATCACTAGTGGAAAAAAAGCTATTGGCTGCTACAAATTGGCTGCGGTTGTTATATATACGTAGCTAATAGTAGCAATTAAAATTAGGTTAAAAAAAACCGCCTCAATGGCTGCGGTTTTGAGTGTTGTCCGCAGCCAATGACCCCCTCAAAACCCAATGGTTGCGGTTTTGAGCCTTGTCCGCAGCCATTAATGCCCTCCAAAAACCGCCTATTATCATAACGTTCAATTTTCACAACCTACTGTTTCATTTACACGCCTTTTCCTCTTCTTCTTCTTTTTTCCTTGCAAAAAAACCCACGAGTTTCTTACTGTAATTTGAAAAATACCGTAATTTGCTTTCCTCTACTTCTTCTTGTTGTTTGCTTTCCTCTTCTTCCTTCGAATTTCTTACTGTAATTTGCTTTCCTCTTCTTCCTTCGAATTTCTTTGTGTTAAAGCCATTGAATTTCTTGCTACTGTTTCATAAACCTACGAGTTTAAGTTTGTGTTAAAGCCATTGAATTTCTTTGTGTTAAACCCACGAGTTTAGTTTCTGTTTGCACGAAATTCTTCCTTCGCTTCTTATTGTTGGCTTGAATTTTTACTCTTTTTCCTTGTTTCATAAAGCCATTGAAATTCTTTGTGTTCTTGCTTCAAACCCCGCGAGTGTAAGGTATTCCTACAACTTTTTAATGCTTCAATTATTTTGTTTACTAATAATTTTTTTTACTAATATTAATTAGGGCTTAGTTTTTTTTAATGGATGTTTACTAATAGTTTTTGTGTTTGTATTTTATTGAAGGTTTCATACATGGCTTCATTATTTTGTTAAATCCACTACATTAAGGTATATTTTGCAACTTCATTTTTTTTATTATATGTTCAAGGTATAATAATTTACTTGTTTGAATTGTGGGAAATTTCATTGATTCAATGAGATGCTTATATAGAAATGCTTAGTTTTTTGAAGGATGATATATTTGTTGATTGATTGAGAACTCTAAAAATTGACTAGGATGGCTGTGGGAACTCTAATTGTTTGTATTTTAAGTTCTTGTATTTAAGTTAGATACATGATTTAAGTTATTGTATTTAAGTTAGATAGTATTGAAATGAATGGAGAAGTTAGATACATGATTTTTTTTATTGTATCACTAGTGGAAAAAATCATATTGGCTTTGGCTTATTGGCTGCGGGTATAAGCTATACGCAGCTAATACGCTTAAAAAAAAACACTCATTGGCTGCGGACAAGGCACAAACCGCAGCCAATAACCATAATTTAAAAAAAAAAACACTTCAATGGCTGCGGTTTGTGCCTTGTCCGCAGCCAATAGCCCAATATTAAAAAAAAATTCATCAGCTGCGTATTTTTTATGGTCCGCAGCAAATGTGAAGCCCAGCCCAAAAGAAAATTAAAATACCCTAAGTTCAGCCTATATCCCAATAAAAGCGCCTCATCTCAATTAAAAAACCCTAAGAATTTCTGATAAACTCCTTCCTAAAACAGCGCCTCATCTTCTTCCTGAAACAGCGCCTCATCATTCATCTTTCTTCTTCCTAAAATCAACACTCTTCCTGCTCTGCTTCTTCCTTCGTCTGTTAAACTCCTTCAATTAACACTCCTTCATCTTCTTCCTAAAACAAAGCGCCTCATCAATGGTGAAGAAACCTTGAAGAAACCTTCGTCTGTTTGAAGCACTTGGTCTGTTCAAGCCCTTCAATTCCTTCGTCTGTTAAACTCCTTCAATTCACCTACCAGATCTGGAATTCCATCGTCTGTTCAAGCCCTTGGTCTGTTCAAGCACTTGGTCTGTTCAAGCACTTGTTTTGCGGTTCAATTCCTTCAATTCATTCGTATGGTCTGTTCTTCCTTCCTTGAAGATGAAGCCCGGTTCAATTCCTTCAATTCCTTCAATTAATTTCGTTGGCTGGTAATTAATTTTTAATTAATTTTTAAGAACAAACAAAGAAAAATAAATCTTCTTTTGGCTGGTAATTAATTTTTAAGATGAAAATTTATTAATTACCAGGGATTCAACAAATCTTAAAAACGAAATTACCAGTTATTTTTGTTATTTTTAAGATGAAGATGAAGCCTGATCTGTTATTTTTTTTCTTTTTTATAACTGGGATTCAACGAAATTGTTCTTTATTAATTTTTGTTGTGTATCTGGAATTTAGTTGAAGATGTATAGTAATTTTTAAAGATGTATATCTGGAATTTCGTTATATAGAAGATTTATTTTTAAGATTTGAAATTAATTTTTGTTCTTTGTAATTTTTATAGTTGAAGATTTATTCCGGATCTGGAATTGTTCTTTGTAATTTTGAAGATGTATATTAATTGTTCTTCGTTTAAATTGTTCTTTTTTATTACTGGGATCTGGAATTGTTCGTTTATTCTTGTGGATTCAACGAAATGCAACAAAAAAAATTGGAAGCATCATTTTTAAATTTCCATATCTCGTTTATTGTTCATCTTCAACGAAATGCAAAAAAAAAATAAAAAAAAATTCTGCCTCTGCCTCAAAGGTTGCGGTTCTACATGTCCACAGCCAATGGTTTTTCTTTTTATTTTGAAAAATGACTATAGGCTACGGTTGTAATGTCCGCAGCCAATAATAAAATCTCATTTGCTGCTATTCCAAGGGCTGCACTAGTGGAAAAAAAGCTATTGGCTGCTGCTTATTGGCTGCGGTTGTTAAGAAAACGCAGCCCATATGAGAATTAAAAAAGCGGGAAAAAAGAACAGTATTAAGGGGCTGCGGTTTTTGGCACTGACCGCAGCCCTTAACTCCTTAAAAAATTCATCAAAAAAAAAAATACTAAAGGGGCTGCGGTTTTATGGATGTCCGCAGCCCTTAATTATTCCATATTAATAAAAAAAATAAAAAAAAAAATTTAAAGCGAAGGGGCTGCGGTTTTTAAGGTTGTCCGCAGCCCTAAATATTACCAAATTATTAAGGAAAATTAAAAAAAAATAAAATGGAGTATGGGGCTGCGGTTTTTAACCCCTGTCCGCAGCCCTTATCATTTTCATAAAAAAAAAAATTAAAACCGCCTAATTTTATAACGTTCACTTTCTCTTCACATCATATGCTACTGTTTCTTTCATACACACGACATTTCTATAGCTTCTTCATCTTCTTCATATTCTCTCCTTCTTGCTCTTCAATTTGGCTCGAAAATTTGGCTCTTCTTCAATCGAAATCTTGAAAACTACTTGAAAATTACTTCTCTTGCTCTTCTTCTTCACTTTGGCTCGAAAATTTGGCTTGAAAATTACTTCTCTTGCTCTTCATCTTCACTTGAAAAATCTTGAAAACTCTTGGTCTTCTTCTTCTTCTTCTCTTCAAAAACCCACGAAAATTGTCAATTACTTTTACATTTCAAACACCCACGAAATTAATCTTGCTCTTCTTCTTCTTCTTTTCAAAAACGCCAACTCTAGGCCCTCGAAAACAACTTGTTCTTGTTCTTCTAGACCCACGAAATTTAGGGCTTATTGAGCATTTTTTGACATTCTTGACCCACGAAATCTAAGGTATAATATTAGTTTTTTTTTTCATTGTTTTTTAGGGTTTAGTTATTTAGTTATGTATGTTGTTTTTGTACTAATTAATTTTGTTTTTGTTTTACATTGTAGAGGTTACACTCATTGAAACCCACAAAATCTCAAGGTATTATTTGGATTTTAAGTTTTCAAGTTCATTGTGTTTTAGGGCTTAATTATTTATGTATATTGTTAAAATGTGTTTTATTATTGTATATATGTTTTAATTATTAGTATTAAATTGAATATATGTATTTTTATGGTTAAAAGATTTATTTTTATGAAATATATAATTGATGAAGTTTGGTTATACATGAATTGATGCATGATTGATGAATTGATGATGTTTGATGTATGAAATATAGAATTAGAATATGTTTGATTGTTAGGGCTTAATATTTATGTATTTTTGTGGATAAATTGATGAATTTTATTTATTAGGGTTTAATGTGTTTGGTATAAATAAGTATATGTTAAAAGGTTGTGTATTAATTTTGTTTTGAATTAAATAATCACACTTAGGATGACAAAAGATCGTTCTTGGATGTATGGAAGCATTGAATCGTCGGAATTTATTGATGGCGTGTTAGAATTTTGTAGTGTTGCGGTTGAACATCAAATTAGGACGGGGGGAGTTGGTTTTTATTGCCCATGTGTCAATTGTGGCAATGTATCAAAGGTAGATAGTGTTTATATGCTTAGGGAGCACATACTCCGACGTGGGTTTAGGCCTCAATATCATGTTTGGGTTTGGCATGGTGAGGAGGGAGTTTACAAGGAAAATAGGGTTGTTGAGGATGTCAATAATGTGGCCGATGTTAATGAGGATGTAGTGGATGAAGAGAATGTTGATGAGGATGTGGATCGTGTTGATGAGATGATGGAGGGAGTCGAGGATGAGTTAGGAAAACGTCCTCGTGTATTTGACTTGTTGACAGAGGCTTCTCAAAAGCCTTTGTATCCTGGATGTACAAAGTTCACCAAGCTTACAGCAGTTTTGACGATTTTCAACATTAAGTCAAAGTTCAATTGGAGTGACACTAGTTTCACAATGTTATTAGAAGCGTTAGGTGAGATGCTTCCCGAGGGAAATGAACTTCCAAAGTCGACATACTATGCCAAAAAGCTAATGTGTCCTTTCGGGTTAGAGTACCAGAAGATTCATGCGTGTCCGAATGATTGTGTATTGTATCGGAATGAAAACGAGAACTTAGAAGAGTGTCCTAGGTGTGGGTTATCGCGTTACAAGCGTAAAGGGGCTCGAGATGCTAAAGGGCCCCCGGCTAAGGTATTGTGGTATCTTCCAATAATACCAAGATTCAAGCGCTTGTTTTCTATAAAGAAAGATGCGTTAAATTTGAGGTGGCATGCAAATAGGGTGAAGAAAGATCACTTGCTCACACATCCATCCGATTCTCCGGAGTGGAAGAGTATTGATAGGTTGCACAAGACTTTTGGGGATGAAGTTCGTAATTTAAGGCTCGGACTGTGCACGGATGGAATGAACCCATTTGGCAATCTTAGTTCTCAACATAGTACTTGGCCGGTACTTTTAGTTATTTATAATTTGCCACCTTGGTTGTGTATGAAGCGTAAGTACATTATGCTTTCGCTTCTTATCTCGGGCCCTAAGCAACCTGGTAACGACATAGATGTATATCTTGCACCTCTTGTTGAGGATTTGAGAAAGATGTGGGATGAAGGAGTTTCCGTGTATGATGCATATGCTAATGAGGAGTTCACCTTGCGTGCAATGCTTTTATGCACCGTTAACGATTTTCCGGCTTATGGAAACTTATCAGGGTATAAGAACAAAGGGAAGAAAGCGTGCCCAATATGTATCGATGACATGGAATCCACGTGGATTCCTAAGTGCAAACATGTATTCATGAATCATCGAAAGTTCCTCCCACGAGATCACCAATACCGTAAGAAGAAGAAGATGTTCAACGGGGAGGTTGAGGACCGTGTAGCTCGTCGACCGTTGTCCGGTTATGAGGTTTACGAACAAGTTAAGGGGGTTGAAACTGTATTTGGTAAAACAGGGCAAGTGCAAGGGGGTGAAGATCGACTGTGGAAAAAAGAATCAATCTTTTGGACGCTTCCATATTGGAGAGATCTACAGGTTAGGCATTGTCTTGACGTTATGCATATAGAGAAAAATGTATGCGATGCCATACTCGGGACTCTCATGAACATTCCGGGTAAGACAAAGGATAATAAGGCCGTGCGAGATTACTTTGAATGTAAGGGTATTCGTCCGGAGTTGTGGGCACAGGTTAAGGGGAGTAAGAAAAGAGAAAGAACTGATGAAGTTGGTGGTAGTAGCAAGGGAAAGGTCGGTAAGAAGAAGATGAGTAGTGAAAAAGTTTATTTGCCTCCAGCTTGCTACACATTGTCCAAAGCAGAGAAGCGAGCCTTTTGTGAGTCTTTGTATGGCATTAAGGTTCCCTCTGGGTACTCATCTAACATGAAGAGATTTGTGACCCTTAATGGTGAATTGAAGTTGGGAAGCATGAAATCTCACGATTGCCATGTAATGATGCAAGTGTTCTTACCGATCGCACTACGTGGAATATTGCCAAAACATGTGAGATATGCTATTACCGAGCTATGTTCGTTCTTCAACACTATTTGTAGTAAAGTTCTTGATCCCTTTAAACTTGATGCTCTTCAACTCGACGTGATTGTAACTTTATGCAAGTTTGAGATGTATTTTCCACCTTCTTTCTTTGACATAATGGTTCATCTTATTGTTCATCTTGTTCGTGAAATCAAGCTTTTAGGTCCAGTTTTTCTAAGGTGGTGCTATCCTTTTGAGAGACACATGGGTGTGTTACAAAACAAAGTGAGGAATCCAGCACAACCAGAGGGGAGTATGATTCAAGGCACTGTAAGCGATGAGATTGGTAATTTTATAGCCGAGTATATGGCTATGGCAAAGCCTATTGGACTACCCACCTCTCGACATGAAGGAAGACTTGAGGGAAAAGGAACAATTGGATCTAAAACAATCACACCTTCTCGGGATAGTCTGTTACAAGCACACCTGTATGTGTTGCATCATATTTCAGAAGTTCATCCTTTTTTGAATGAGCATTTTGATATATTGCGCGCAAAATATCCGTCTAGAGGTGATAGGGCATTGATGCAGTTGCATAACAAGACGTTCATTGATTGGTTTCATAACCGAGTAATATGTGAAGAACTAAAGGGTGTATCTGAAACTGTTAAGTGGTTAGCTTTTGGTCCTCGTGATGATGTCAACAAATATGAGGGTTACGATGTCAATGGGTTTACATTTTGGACTGAGAGTCAAGATAAGAAGTCATCGTATCTGCAGAATAGTGGGGTTTCTATTTTGTCGTCATCTACATTTTACGCGAGTGCCAAGGATCAATCGCCGGTTGATGCTAAATCGGTATACTACGGGCGGGTACATGAAATATGGGAGCTTGACTATTGTACTTTCACTATGGGTCTTTTCAAATGCAAGTGGGTGGATAATAATCGACGATGCGTTAAAAATGACGACCCTTGTGGATTCACTCTTGTAGACTTGGATCGCTTGCGTGATGGTGAGGAGCCATTCATACTAGCCACACAAGCCAACCAAGTATTTTACATTGAAGACCCTTCTAATAAACAATGGTCTATTGTTGTACCGGGAAAAAGAAGTATCCTTGGTATAGGTGATGTTGAGGATGAGGAAGAATATAATGCTTTTGAAGACTCCCCGCCCTTTATCAATCCAAAATCGGTGAATGAAGATGATGAAGATGTTGGTTATATGCGTGTAGATCACACGGAAGGAATACATTTGAATTAAGTGATTCACAAGGTATGAATTATTTAAGGTTATTAATTAAGGGTGAAGTTGTTAGAATTGATAATAGTTGTCATTTGCTCAAAATTAAGGGTCAAGTTGCGTTTTTTAACGGTTTTGAATGAATTTTGTCATTTTCGGGCGTAAAGTAGCTTAAACGTTGTTTGTTATGAATGAAACTTGGCACACACCACTATTTGGTATATATAAATGTGTTGAAGTTGTTAGAATTGATAATAGTTGTCATATGCTTGAAATTAAGGGTCAAGTTGCGTTTTTTAACGGTTTTGAATGAATTTTGTCATTTTCGGGCGTAAAGTAGCTTAAACGTTGTTTGTTATGAATGAAACTTGGCACACACCACTATTTAGTATATATAAATGTGTTGAAGTTGTTAGAATTGATAATTGGTTTCATATGCTTGAAATTAAGGGTCAAGTTGCGTTTTTTAACGGTTTTGAATGAATTTTGTCGTTTTCGGGCGTAAAGTAGCTTAAACATTGTTTGTTATGAATGAAACTTGGCACACAACACTATTTGGTATATATAAATGTGTTGAAGTTGTTAGAATTGATAATAGTTGTCATATGCTTGAAATTAAGGGTCAAGTTGCGTTTTTTAACGGTTTTGAATGAATTTTGTCATTTTCGGGCGTAAAGTAGCTTAAACGTTGTTTGTTATGAATGAAACTTGACACACACCACTATTTAGTATATATAAATGTGTTGAAGTTGTTAGAATTGATAATTGGTTTCATATGCTTGAAATTAAGGGTCAAGTTGCGTTTTTTAACGGTTTTGAATGAATTTTGTCGTTTTCGTGCGTAAAGTAGCTTAAACGTTGTTTGTTATGAATGAAACTTGGCACACACCACTATTTAGTATATATAAATGTGTTGAAGTTGTTAGAATTGATAATTGGTTTCATATGCTTGAAATTAAGGGTCAAGTTGCGTTTTTTAACGGTTTTGAATGAATTTTGTCATTTTCGGGCGTAAAGTAGCTTAAACGTTGTTTGTTATGAATGAAACTTGACACACACCACTATTTAGTATATATAAATGTGTTGAAGTTGTTAGAATTGATAATTGGTTTCATATGCTTGAAATTAAGGGTCAAGTTGCGTTTTTTAACGGTTTTGAATGAATTTTGTCGTTTTCGGGCGTAAAGTAGCTTAAACGTTGTTTGTTATGAATGAAACTTGGCACACACCACTATTTAGTATATATAAATGTGTTGAAGATGTTAGAATTGATAATTGGTTTCATATGCTTGAAATTAAGGGTCAAGTTGCGTTTTTTTAACGGTTTTGAATGAATTTTGTCATTTTCGGGCGTAAAGTAGCTTAAACGTTGTTTGTTATGAATGAAACTTGACACACACCACTATTTAGTATATATAAATGTGTTGAAGTTGTTAGAATTGATAATTGGTTTCATATGCTTGAAATTAAGGGTCAAGTTGCGTTTTTTAACGGTTTTGAATGAATTTTGTCGTTTTCGGGCGGTAAAGTAGCTTAAACGTTGTTTGTTATGAATGAAACTTGGCACACAACACTATTTGGTATATATAAATGTGTTGAAGTTGTTAGAATTGATAATAGTTGTCATATGCTTGAAATTAAGGGTCAAGTTGCGTTTTTTAACGGTTTTGAATGAATTTTGTCGTTTTCGTGCGTAAAGTAGCTTAAACGTTGTTTGTTATGAATGAAACTTGGCACACACCACTATTTAGTATATATAAATGTGTTGAAGTTGTTAGAATTGATAATTGGTTTCATATGCTTGAAATTAAGGGTCAAGTTGCGTTTTTTAACGGTTTTGAATGAATTTTGTCGTTTTCGGGCGTAAAGTAGCTTAAACGTTGTTTGTTATGAATGAAACTTGGCACACACCACTATTTAGTATATATAAATGTGTTGAAGTTGTTAGAATTGATAATTGGTTTCATATGCTTGAAATTAAGGGTCAAGTTGCGTTTTTTAACGGTTTTGAATGAATTTTGTCGTTTTCGTGCGTAAAGTAGCTTAACGTTGTTTGTTATGAATGAAACTTGGCACACACCACTATTTGATGTATATAATTGTGTTGATGTTTTTAGAATTGAAAATAATTGTCATATGCTTGAAATTAAGGGTCAAATTGCTTTTTTTAACGGTTTTTTTTTTACGATTTTTGTCACTTTCTAATGTAATTCTATTTTCCACTCTTTCAGGTACTTGATCTACAATGCATCTTTTCAGAGATGACATTGTGCCCGAGATTGCGACTGTGGATGACGATGTCCATAGTGAGTCGGATAAGGACTACGATCCGACGAAGGAGAAGGACATAGATGATGGTGATCAAGCCGTTGAGGAAGACGATCCATTTGTTAGACACGAGCAATTGGCTCATGATGCTCCTCCTATTGATGAGACGGCTTCTACTCAAACAGCGACAACTTCAAAGAAACGAAAAGGGCGAGGTCCTACAAAAAACCTCAAAGTCAAAGAGCCCATGTACCTCGAATACAATGCCTTGGGTCAACCGTGTGGAAAGTGGCGTAAGGAATATGGAAAACAAGTGGGTTTATGTGTTCGGAAGATTTCCATATTACACGCCTGGCACGAGGTTCCAGAGGGCTTGAAGAAGTCATTTTGGGATGATACGATGGTAATAATTTACTTTATTAATTTACTTTAGTCTTTTATTAATTTACTTTAGTCTTTTATTAATTTACTTTTATTTTAAAATTAATTGAATTGACATTAAATATTAATTATATTTTCCTTTTGTAGAATCTTTTCCACATCGAGCACGACGAAGAAAAGAAGAGTATTTTTCTTTCAGCTGTTGCTGAAAGATTAAGAGACTTCAAGGCGAAGCTCGTAGGTGGTTGGATTACCAAGAAGCGTCACCGTTTGACCAAGAAGGTCAAAACGGGAATTAAAGATGGAGAACAAGCTCCCTCCAAAATGCCGTATGAGATATGGCCACACATATCTAAAAATGAGTGGGAGGCATTTGTTGCTAGGAAAACAACTCTTAATGAAGTTGTAAGTATTATAGCTTTTCATTTTTATTTACTTCTTTTGATTTAATTATTAAACTAATAATATATGACATTTGACTTATTATGTTTATTAATTAGGAAAAACGTGGTAAAGCTTCCGAGTCGGCAAAGAAAAGGAAGTTTTACCATCACATGGGGTCAAGAACTTATGATGAGGCCCGTAAAGAGTGGGTGGATGCGGGATTGTACCCCAAACAGAGCTCAGCCGCGAGCTCATCTACGACTACCCCATCTGTGAGTACTCCAACGGGAGATCGGGTGCTAGATTGGTATTGCGGGCTTCATGCTCGAGATGAAAGTGGTAAATTTACCATTCCCGATCCTGGAACGAAGAAGATCGCGGATGCTGTGGTGAGTTTTCATATCATTTAGCCTTATATTCTTGATTTGTTATGTGTTTAAACTAATTGATCGTTTTTATTTGAAACAGATGGGCTGGAAGGAAAAAGAGGCTACGGGGGAGTTCACCCCAAAAGGCAATGTTGATGCATTGCATATGGTCTTAGGGAAAGACCATCAGGGGCGGGTAGTCGGCAAAGGAGGCGTCCGCGTGGGCGTGAAGAAAGCATTTGGCAAAGAGTTCGCTACTCCTCGATCCAGAACGATGCATCTCTTGAGGAAGTAGAGAAACGAATCGAGGAGAAAATCACAGCCAAAAGTCACCGCAAAAGTGACTAAGGACGTCTTCGACAAGATGGCATCACTATTGCAGAAGTTAGGAGCTACCCATGACGACTTGGCCAATTTGATTGCCGAGGACCAACAAAGTCAACATGGGGATCCTAAGGCTTTGGTGGAGCCATCGCCCGAGCCCCTTACCCCCGTAGCACACCAGCCCATTACCCGTAGCACACCCGAGCCTCACATTCCAACGCCGGAGACCATGAACTCCGTTACTCAGGTTTCGGAAACAACACCTGATGAGCCAGTGATAAAGGTACATTTAATTTTTAAATATACAAGCGCGTATTTATTTAAATTTCAACGTGTTTTGATAATTTATCATGATGTTAATTATACTAAACGAAAAAATTTTTAGGAGGCGACTCCTTGCTCTCTTTTGTTGCCTCAGTTAGGCGTTGCTCGTGGTGGCGACTTAACTGAGGTTGCATTCGGTGAGGCGCAGCCAAACCAAGTGGGCCAAACAGTGCATACAATGCCTGTTACACGTGGCCACATTAGTGTGACGGTAGAAACTATCGTTAAGGGGTTCGAGGATTTCTCACTTCCGGTTCCAATGCCAGAATGGAACCTTGAGACTTTATCGAACGCCCAAGGTAGTTTCGTCACATGGCCTATGCTTGGGTCCGACTCACGGCGAAGGTAATATATCTTTAGTATTATTTTATTTGTTTTTATTATTTTAATTGCGTGAGTAATTAAACTAATTTAATTGTATGAAATGAAATAGGAAAAGAGCTCAAAGGGCTCTAAAAGAGAGATCGGTTCCTCATCATCGGTGACAATCACTCCAATCTTGACTGATGAGGAGCTTAAAGATCTCTCTTCAGATTGTCTATGGCTGACACAAGGGTGCATCTCGCATGACTGAGGAGGACCCACTTCTTCTACCCCTAGGCACGGACCAATTTCACACTGCCGAAGATGGTTTTCGTCATTATTGGTCCTAGTGACATTGGGCAATTTTTGCGAGGGGAGATGTTGAATGTCGCCTTATTCATGTCTACATGCTGTATGTGATTTTTTATTTACAATTAGGTTTTT
>JAAKBH010000772.1:0-114956 GCA_019776075.1 Amaranthus palmeri
CGATGTACATGTTCTTCTTGATATAAGAATCAGTCCCTTTCCTTTTTACAACTGTCCAATTATATTGAGAATCAGTTTCAACTTACAATCAAAATTGTTCGCTCAGATATGCCCGTGAACTTTGTGATGGTCCTGCTTTACATTGGTAATTTTAGCTAAGGCGGATTATTCATCAAACTAGTTGCGTTGACACTCCACAACAAAACGGAGTTTGTCGAATGTAAACACCGTCATTTGCTAGAAACTGCTGAGCACTCTCCTTTCAAGCCAACTTTACCTTCTAAATTTCGGGGAACTTCTATTTTGTGTGCCGCCTACCTCATAATCGCCTCCCATTAGCTTTGCCTCAATAATGTTTCTCCTTTTGAGAAACTTTTTTCACCATCCACCTCCACACAACACCTTCGTGCCTATGGATGTCTATGTTTTGTATCCATCCTCAACACAATCGCATCAAATTTCAGCCTCGGCACTATGCTTGTATCTTTCTTGTATATTCTTGCACTCAAAAGGCTATAAAGTGTATGATATGACTACTCATAAAGTTCTTGTCTCTAAAGATGTGGTTTTCAAGGAACACCACTTTCCCTATCATTATACAAACCGGTCCCAATCTCCCTTTCCTTCTTTTTATCTTCTGGTTATTACACCTCCTCCTTGTGATACTACTGTCCTTCTTGCTGCCCCTTATCATCCTACTGCCTTTCCTCCTGCCTCGTCTCTATCACATGTCCCCTCTATTCCTTCTTCTTCTCAATCCCTTTCACCTCCTTGTTCCTCCTGTCCAACTTGTCGCCCCTACTCCTCCCCATTTTACCCCACGAAGATCTCTCCGCTCTCATCAACCCCATTCTCATCTTAAAGATTATGTCTGTCATTCATTACTACCCATTGGTGTAATATCGTTCATTTTCATTCTTTACCCTCCCATCATCAGGCCTTTATTACTTCTCAATCAGTTTGGAAGGAACCCTCTTCTTATAAAGACGCTGCTCTTAATGAAGCTTGGCAAGCTGCTATGAATTCTGAAATTGAGGCTTTAGAGAAGAACAACACTTGAGATCTTGTTTCTCTCCCTCCTAGCAAAAAGGCCATTGGTTGTAAATGGGTCTACAAAGTGAAGCTTAAAGTCAATGGCTCTCTCGAACGCTTTAAGGCCCGTTTGGTTGCCAAGGGTTACTCTCAACAATACGGTGTCGACTTTCAGGAGACTTTTTCTCCCGTCATTAAAATGACCACAGTTATTATTACCTTGGCTGCTAGCAAAAAGTGGCCGCTCTTTCAATTAGACATCAACAATGCTTTTCTTCATGGGGACCTCCATGAGGAGGTTTATATGAAGGTTCCCGATGGGCTGGTCATCCACCTAAAACTTCGAAAAATTTCCGCCATGGATACCTTTTTAGGGGTCCGACTTATCGAGTTGACGGATAGGAGGGGTGGTTGTATTGTTTCTCCTTGACATCACTGAGCATGTCGCGGTTTATGAATATTCTTGAGCTTCAATTCGTATGCCGTAGAATGTACAACAAGTTTAACTTAGAATAATTTGAAAGATTTGGTTGCCTTAGGGGGTCCGACTTATCGACCCTACGGCAACGTAGATGATTCTCCCCATTATCCATGCTTGGGAATCAATTCAATGTCGCGGCATGATGATCATACAATTCAGAGTTTTGCATACTTTGAATATTTCCTAAAGTTTGCACCCCTAGAGGAGTCCGACTTATAGATGTCACTGCAAGTACTTGGCAAGATGTAGCGGAATGAGATGTGTGATCCTGCCGCGGCTTATTTATAGCTTAGAATTTTCTTGACAAAATTGGGCACTCAGGGGTGTTCGACTTATCTATCTCACTACAAGTGATGGGTCAGGAGTTTCACCTTAATTTGACCGAGTCTCGACTTAGGCCACCTTGATGTCGTGACATCATATATCACGACCTAAAACCATCCGTCAGCAAATTAAAACAATGGTTAGATTATTCATAGCGAACTAATGGTAAATGTTGGATTATTAAAAACATAATCTAAAGATGAGATTATTCATAGCAGACTAACAAAATGTTGGATTATTAATGTCAATATTTTTTTTAATAAACTCAAAAGGTGCATTTTATAAGTTTAAAAGGTGTAGTTCATAAGTTCAAAAGGTGCATTTCAAGCACTAATACATATCTAAGTAATTGTTACAATATTTAAGGGCATTGATAAAATTCATCAATGAATTAAAGGTTAAAATGTGAATTAAACATTTGAGAATAAAAGCTAAATGTTACCATATGGAAAAATCTTACAAAATGACGAATTAAACGGAAATTATGAAGAATTTGAAGAAAAATGTTGACAGTTAAGATATACTCCCTCCGTTCCTTTTTAATGTTCCACTTTACCTTTTGCACGCATTTTTTAGCAAATTTTAAATCTTAATATCGCTAAGTACGCATCATAAAAAATTATAAAGATTAAATATAAAAAAATTTTATATCAAGACAAATCTAACGAGATCTCACATGAATATATTTTATTATTAATATATACTTGAAAAATCTAATTTAACGAACGGAGAGGGAGTATTTCATATTTTTTTCATTTGGTGAACTCTCACTTCCTATTGGAAACAGTGTCCCCTCTCTTTTTCTATCCCCATTGTTCTGCAATTCGTATTCAAATTTCTCCATTAATTAGAAATTAGAGATCAACAAAATCAGGTAAAAAAAAGTCGTTTTTATCTCATTTATAGATCTGACGTACAAAATTATTGATCCAATTTCATCTTCTTGATTTTGCAGCTCAAATTCAGATCAAACATTTTCAAAACTAATCCAGATTATTGGTGCAATAGAATTATTTGTGCTTGGGATATGAGTACTCCGGCGCTTTCTGGGGTATGATTTTTGATTCTTTTTTGAATTTGATGTTATAATGCTAATTCGATCTATGATTGTTAATTATCTTCTAGTAATTTTTCAATTTTATATTGGGGTTTTCAAAATTCTGTTGGTATTAATGATTTTAGTTCCTTAAATTGATGAATGTTAATTGTTTCACTGGAATAGTTCATTTTGATGATGCAATTTATGATTGGGTATATGACCGACATTTAATTTTACTATTGAATTCTAATTAAAGGTGTTTATTGAGTAGTATGATTTCTTTTTTTTTTCTTTTCAATTATAGTGATACTATGTTGCTAATTAGATCTAGGAATGCTAATCTTGTGTTCAGGGCGGGGGGTTACTCACTGGGTTTACAAAGCTCTGCAAAGGGCTTGCCGTTGTGCTTGTTGGTGGCCACATTGTTGTTCAGCTGTTTCCTCCTGCGGTTACTTATCTTGCTCTTATTCCTGCAAGGTAAATTACATTGTCCTTGCTCATATATTGTGTGTTTTTTTTTTATTATTTTTTTATTTTTTTATGTTTCTAGTGTAATATTTCTGATTATGGAGTGAACTGGAATTGGCACAATTTGATGTTGTACTATTGTAGAATAACATTTTGTATTTAGGAGACTTCACAGGTTTGTTCAATGTAATGTTGTGGAGTAGTAATTCATCATTATGTTTTTATTATATCAGTCGAACCTATGTGATCATGTTTGATAATTACTATATGTTTTGAAGAAAACATTAACTAAGCACCTTTGGCATTTATATTTTCTTTAAAAGGACAATATATACAATCTTTGGAGGTTGTTAAGGAGCTGATCTAGTTGATCTCTTTCATTAATCAATTATATTTTCTTGAATGGCAGTATCATTTTCTTGAATGAAAAGGATGCTTTGTATTGACAATAATGTTGCTTACACACTGTGGAGTCTTGAGCCACTCGAAGTACTCGCTAATCAATCATGTAATACAACAAATTTAATCTTACTTTTATACTATTATGACTACATTGTTTGCATCTTCTATGCAATGCTAGAAGTAAATATCCATGCCCAATCCCTCCAATCACCCAAACACATCCTTTCTACCATCAATGTACAAAAATACAGTAATGATCACAGTTGCTGCGATAACAGGAATCCACCAAATATCTGCCTAAACTATGTAATATCACTTGTAAGTTGGAACAACGAAAATTGCGGCTTTTGCGCCTTTACGATCTGGATAATATTGGTTTTTACCACCACGACAGCCACCCCTAGCATAAATTGAAAATGCATCTATTCTTTTCCAATATGAGTATGTGGGAGTAAAGGGGTCGAAAGCCAAATTAGGATTTAAATTCAAGCACTTATTAACAATTTCAAGGATCGAGTTAAACTCCTTTTTGATATGTAAGAGGGCCGAGGGGTTAAGGAAATGTAAAAGATAGAATTTTATTGTTTGAGATAATGATTTAGCTAGTTGGGATTTGAAATTAGATCCTATTATCTAGCACTTACTTCAAGTAAGGCCCTGCTTGATTTGAAACTAGATCTTGGGGTAAAAATACAGTGATCATTTATGGGCTGATTTATGTGCCTGGATTGAGGTGAAATATTTTTGTAGGAACTTTTTTCCTCAAATAATATTACCTTGCGCTTCGTAAGGGTAACGATTACACGTAACATATTCACCTCACACCAATTTTGTTTAATTAATTTATTCACTCTCCCTCATTGCTGTCCATATCCATACATCTTCATTGATTGTAGTAAAAACTTTGTTTTTGAAATATTTAATTCCTTTCTCTCTCTCTCCCTCCCAATTTCTCTATTTTTTTTTTTTCATTTTTTTTATTTTTATAAATAGGTGAAGTTTATTCAATGAAAATTAAAGGGACGTCATATGAAGTTGTCGGCATAAAAAATTCTGTGGGGAAAAGCCATTGTCAAACAAAGGATGTGAGTGCTCCCTTTAACAATACCAATACACCAGACAAGTGGACTAGACCACCAAATACACTTGGACAACACCAAAGGGCTGGGCCCAAATACACGAAGACCTAAAGGGTCAAAACACCCTTGGGCCACAATCTAGTCCACTAAATACACCTAATACTAGTTGACACACCAAAAAGACATAAGAAAACTAGGCCCAACACTAATAACGACCTAATGGGCCAACACTACTAGGGCAAAACAGGAGACTGCCAACAAGCTACCACTACATCAACGACATCACCTTTGACACCCGCCAATGTTTCCCACAAAATAGCCACCTCGAAGTTTCGAACAGAAAACGTGAAGTCGCGAGCCACCAAAACAAAAAAGGAAGAGTGAAACACGATCACTACCTCTACCCTTGACAAGCCAAGAGGGAACGACAAACACTCTCAGACCCTCAACATATGGAGGCGACCCTCAATACCAATTGTCACTGGGGAAGTGTACAAAATGGTTCCCACAGACTCTACCTTGATGTAACAAGGCAATGACCACTAACAACGCCATCAGAACCTCCTGATATGCAATTCAATGACTTTCCGCCGCTACCCCTAAACTCAACAATCACAAGTGAGCTCCGTAACCCCTAAAATGTACAACACCCAATACCCACCTGATGAAAACCAAGAATTTCAACCCACCACCTAGCCTGATCATAAACTAGAGGTCCCAAAACACACCATCACCCAACACTAGCAGCTCTTCATGCACCTAAAAACACCCTCGCTAGAACAGTTTAAAAACTATCTCAAATACATCACAACACCACTAGCCCTTCACTCACCCACCCTCACCTAGCCCTAAACAAAATACTAGAAACCAAGACACACCATCACCCAACCACCAACCCTTCACACACCCAAAAACACCCTCGCCAGAATAATTCGAAAACCAACTCAGACACATCACAACACCAGCATCTCTTTACTCACCCGCCATCATCTAGCCCCAAACGAATACCAGATACCCAAACATACCATCATCAAACCACCAACATCCCTTTACGACGCATCCAAAATCTCTTTTGCTAGTACAGTTCGAAAAACACATTTGAAAGCACCATTGACAACCACCTAATTTTATAGTTTCTTCTCCTTTAAACTCTCAACTAATTGGTCAAGTAATGAGAAAGTATGCAAGTCCTTTTAATTTCTTTGTAATTTAAAGTAATTTGTTGTAAAGTTCTAAATATTATTGTTTTTTCCTATTTTTTGCACGAAATATTTTCTTCTTTAATTCTTTATACTGTATATGTCCAAATTTCTTTTCTTGATTTAAGAATAAGTTGGCAAAATTTATTTTTGGTGAAAATTTTCTTGTTTTAAAATATCGTCTTTGTTTTTCATTACAAGTTTCAATGATTTCTATTTGTTTTTCATTTTCAAAATTATTCATGTTTTTTTTATTGCAATACTTGGATGATTTCACAAGTGTTTTTTTGGATGAATTACAAAAGATTTTAAGATATGAATTATGAATTGATTAGGGTGCATGTATGAGAAGCTTAGGATAGTTCATTATTAATAAATTCTGGGTACTTATTACCTTGATACCAAACTCAAGCCAAAAAAATTATCCTCTTAATCAATACTTAGTTTTGTTTGATGCCTAAATGAGTATTCAAAGTTTAGTGTTTAACCTCGAATGTTAAAGCTTTCACTATTCATAAGAAGATGCGAAAAATTATTTTAGGCTACTTCATTAAATTTATGTTCTTTTGTTTAAGAAACTTAACTCCACAATTTTTCATTGTAGTGTCATAACTCATAACATTGAGCATTATTTTATTGAAAAAGGGAACCCGTAAGATCTCTTGAAAAATCTGAGTTAAGATCGTTCTATCGTTAGATTCATTAAACTTTTCACTGGAGCTTTTTTTTCGGAAACCTAAAATAACAATACCATTGAGAATCTCCGGCTTCTTATTAGCATTACAAGCTTTTTATGGAGCTTCTTAGGATGTTGAAGATGCAATAGAAGGAAATGACAATATGAATACTCTAATGAAATGAAATAGAAGGAAATGGCAATATGAGAATATGAATACACTAATGAAATAATTAAAAATGTACTAGAGCTATTATTAATAGAAGTCTTGCTTTTCAATAGTTATTAATAGAAGGAAATGACAATATAAATACACTAATGAAATAATTTTAAATGTACTAAAGCTGTATAATCTTCTAGTGTTCTATGGTACCAGGATTTAATTATTGATATGAGTACTTAAAGTCTTATGAAGTTTCCAACTTTGGACAATATATTCTTGAAAATATGTATTAAATATGTAGAGTTTTAAAGACTGATTGGAAATTTTAATTCTTGCTTTGTTTATTCGATTTTTTGTATGAGAAGTTGTGGTTGTGTATGTACTTTGATTCCCAATTTTATATGTCATTGTATTTGCTAACTTTTTAATTGTCAGGACCATTCCTTTTGCCTGGAACCTCCTAACAGCTGGTTATGTTGAACAAACAATATATGGGGTATGTGCAACATGTTTGGTCATTCAACTTGTTCAATACTATTATATATTTATGCATATATTATGAATGATGAAACTAATCTTAATATTTTCCTTTTTGGTTTCATTATGTTTAAACTCCAGGTAGTTGTTAGTGTACTTGCTCTGCTTTTCATTGGAAAGCTGCTTGAACCAATCTGGGGTTCTAAGGAATTTGTGAAATTCATCTTTGTCGTCAACCTGCTCACTTATATTTGTGTCTTCATTACAGCAATTGCTTTGTACTTTGCAACTAGGGTGGAAGCTTACCTGTAAGTATTGTAAATTTTTCAAAGTATCCTGTTTGGTTTAAATCATTGTGCAAATTGTGTTATCTTATACCACATGTGAGGTTTAATAAGCATATTGCAGCCTAACATTGCTCTAGTAATCTGTATGTTCCATGTGGATATTCTCAAGTTGATTGTGCAACAACAACATTTCATTACCTAAATGCCATTAAGTGGCTTCTATCTAGGGTAACTTTTGGGAGGGTTGGATATACAAAATCTTTCCCTTATTAATGATCTCAAGCATAGTGTGAAAATGGTAATGATCGCGATCATGGTAATTAATTGATGATGCAGTAACGGGAGAGATGTGGGTAATGAAATGATTAACCCTTGATAGCATATATATCTTCAACTTTACATAAATAAAAAATGTTCGTGACTTAACAGCCATTTACCAGAGTGTATTATAATTTGAAATGAAAGAACTATAAATCTCGGGCTCTAATAAAAGTGGACACAATGTGATGATATTTGTTTAGACAAATAAATCAACATCAAACTATTATGTTAGAGTAGCAAAAGCAATAGAACAATTATACAAATTGTAATCTATATCACATGAGATCATTTGGTATCTATTGTTAATTGGCACAAGGTGAGTATTTTGCTATCATAACAAATTGTTGAGATATTGCAATTACATACTCATATTGTTATACCTCACTAACTAGTCTCAAACAATTTAGAGTGTATTTCTAAGGCACCCAAAACATCTTTGTTTTGGCTTCATGTGAGATTTTAAATTACGTCAGATTAAGAGAATCTTTTAAGGAACACATGCACTTTTAAGAGTTCTTTCAAACACGTTTCTTAGAAAAGTATTAGTTTTATTGTATACTCTGTGATTAAAAGCCTTAAGGATTGTTGGATATTCCAAACGAGGTTTCCAATGTGCAATGCTTCTGAATGAACAAAGTTGAGTAGCTTTTGGTGAATAAGTTATGAAAATGTTGATGGTGAAGTGGAGATGATGTTTTTGGTGTTTTCTATAATTAATGAACGTAGTGGGTTATTTTTTGAGCAAAATTTATTTATAATATATGGACTCAACTACAATACTTTTGGATGATTGTTAATTGTATCTTGTGACAATTACAAAGTTACTTAGTTCATTCTAGATATTTGAATGATGAGGGTGAGCAAAAAGGTAGGCATTTGACGAGCAATCTATTTAGTCTTTGGCGTTGCTTTTAAGTTTGTCTTTTGATGTTGCAGAGTACACAAAATATTTTCCGAGAATTTGATTAGAAAGAAGAAACAATTAGCTTCTAGGGATAGATGTGACACAATTGTTTGGTTGGAGGTGGGTGTGCAATTGTAAGGAAGATTATTGACGCAGAGCCATGATGCAACAAATAATATGACTTAGTAATATGGGAACGAAATGAATATGAATGTAGGTAGTAAAACGCGGATATTGAAGAAAAAAGTGACTTAGATAGTAGGATTAATGATTGACATAAATATTGTGATCTGCAAGAGCCTATGATAATACATAGGAAAAAATGGAGGATGATAGATTGTCAATGAATTTGACTTTTAGATTAGTACTCAACATGGCTAAATAAAGTTTAATTTGTTAGGTGACAGTTTTCCATCTTAATTTACTTTGGTTTGTATAGCCGACCCCATATTTTTGTATTAAGGCTTCGGTATTGTTGTAATTAGAGCTTTTTTGACTGGTGAGAAGCATGTTCAAATGCTTTATCTACATTCATAGGTATATTGTTAACAGTGAGGAGAAGTTCGTGGGCAATCGAAAAGGATTAACCCACCCTAAACTTATGCTTGTATTGAGACTAAATATTTGTGGGGGAAATAAAAGTCAAAGTTAAAAAATTCAGATTATTAAAGTTGAAAATTAAGAGAATATTATTTTTGTGAAAGGTAAGAAATATTTGTTAAGTGATTAGGAAAGAAGAAATAGAATAATTTGTCCACTCATTATGGGGGTAAATATTTACTCCAGTGGGATGGAGGGAAAATATTTCCCTTCTCTCGCAAAATAAGATTGATCATCTTCCTTATACCTTTATAGTTTTTTATCCTTTCTCTTCCCTTTCAAATTCTCCTCTTCTTCCCTTGATATGTATAGTTTAACTTTTATCACCTTCTTAAATATTTCCCTTAAATACAAGCATGCACCAACAATAGATCGCTGATCTAGATTTTGCCAGCAATAGCTACGGATCTGGATGTTAATTTCACTCGCTAATATCATAAACCCTCAAATTTGAGGATCTCAAACAAAAAAGATATATGGAAAAGTTACCAAGCATGAACGTCAATTTAGTGTGTTTAGTTCAGTGAGAATGGAAAGTATCAATGATATGTTGTGCAAAATGTGGAAATATGATCTCAATTTCAACGTCTATTACCTTGGACCGTTGGGTATATTGTCATTTTGCTTAAGAGGTGCAATTGATTTTTAAATAGGCCAAGTTCATTGGCAAAGTCTATATTTGATACTTAGTTTCTAACAACCTTCATTTAAGTGAAAGCATTGTTGCCTAGAAGGGAACATTACCTTGGAGCACAATCTAGAGTCTGCAGGGAATGATTGGGTACGAGATACATTATATAGTTATAACAAATGCAAATGATTGGTTTTGTGCTCTAAAATTTTATCTTTTTGAAATTTTTGCAAGTTTGTAGGCTCTATCTCTATGATACCGTCCTTCCTCTCCTTAAGTGTTTAATAGGATGCCATAAAAATATTGCTACATTGGTTGTGGTTTGTTAAACCATGACGATAGCTTGAGTGATTTGGGTCATGTTTTGTTGGCGATGTGGAATGAACGTTATAGAGTCGTGGAATGAGGCTACGTCCATGTTTCAGGTATCAGTGACTGATAGAAAGCAAAGGGTTTCAAAGAACTACTATGGTTTCACTCACCAAGGAATTGATTGTAAGTAGATTGATTGAAAAGGATTCACTCACCTTAACAATACATCACTAATTTAGATTTCACCCACCAAAGCTAAGGATCATGTTTTGTCAATAGCATAAACCTTAAATTTGAGGATCTCTTAAACAGAAAAAGGCATATGGGAAATTTTCCAAGCTTAAACAACAATTTAATGCCTCGGTAAGCATTAACATACTACTCTTTGTTATAGCTAAAATAAACCTAACTTGATTAGGACCATTCCTTAGTCCAAGTTCTAGACTTCGAGTAACACAAGGAAAGTTTATAAACTCTAAAAATAATGAATAATAAACGTAGTCAGCTACAGAGTGGAGAACCTTTTACTAATCAATAAGGAAAATAAACTCTTCATTGAAAACTAAATAACAAAAAGGAAATGCTAACTAAACAATAATGTATAATTGACTTGGACTCCAAGACTCCAAATCACGTGCAAACTGGAAAACATGTTCTCCTTTCTGCTACTGCTGTTTCATGCGAAGACACTGTGCCCTTTACTGCAGTCTGAATTCTTATGCTTCTTTAGCATTATTTTCACAAGATTGGTGCTTCCTGTTTCCTGGACTGCTCTCCTGCACCCAACTTAGTATTAGGCACATATTCCTCCATGCCATATTCACAATTTTGATCACCTTGTTGCTTCTGGTTTGTTGCCTTCGCCACCCAACCACCCCTAAGTAACATACTAAAATTTATATGAGCTTGTAAATTATGTGCTAATGTTTTGATGAGAAGTTAGAAACTTATTCAGCATTCTTTTCTCTTGAACACATGCCTTAAGGTGTGCAGGATTATTGGAGGTTGTAATTTTCTCATTTGGTTGTATAAGTTTAAGTGTGTTATTTTCCAAACATAGCTGGCGTTTCTGTCTGTTTCAGTGAAGTAGATGGGTAATGATGCTAATGCTGGCCATTTTCATTCTGATGTAGTTATATGCCAATCTCTGGCTTCCATGGAGTGCTTTCAGGATTCTTGGTTGGTATAAAACAAATTGTTCCAGACCAGGAACTTTCTTTGTTCGGCATTGCAAAAGTAAAAGCTAAGGTATCACCAAACATCTTTTAGCTCCAAACAATGTTTCTTCTACCCCTCAATTGATATTATGAATCAATTCCAAGTAAGCAAATGATAAAATGAAATGTAAATTCTGATTATCACACCTTTATGTCGTCAATACGCAGTGGCTGCCATCTATAATGATTCTTTTGTCCGTCACTGCAAGCTTTTTCTTGGCAGAATCAGCAGCTTACCTTCCCATGTTAATCTTTGGTACATATATGAGCTGGATCTACCTAAGATACATGCAGAGAAGACCAGAAAACCAACTTCAGTGGTGATCCAAGTGATGAATTTGCATTTGCCACGTTTTTCCCAGAATTTATAAGGTAACATCATGCTTTGTGTATTCAATCCAGGAAACTGTCTAATTTTTTCATCTAATTATGTTTTCATTTGATCCTGTTTTATTGCTGTCAACTTGCAGACCTGTGATTAATCCTATTTCTTCTATTTTCCACCGAATGTTATGTGGAAGATCTGAAGCTAATGAGGCCAATGGTTATGTCCTGGGAGGAACTCCCCTTCCCGGATCCGATACTTTTGAGGCTTCAAGACGAAGGTTGGTTTATCTTTTGTTTTTTGACGACTAGTTGTTCATGTTAAATGGTGTATCATCCCATGCGCTGCGTTCTAATATGTTTCGACTCTGGCAATTTACCTACTCTATATATCCCATTGTGTATTTGAATTGTTCTAAGGCTTTTGTCTGATCTTTAATGTCTATTCCATCAAACAACATTTATGTGTACTTGAGATATGTCGGACCATACGTGGGAGATTTAACATTATTCAGTTATGAATTGTGGTTATATTTGCAGGACTCACCCGATAGTAATTGTGTATGAAGGACATGTTGCAGGACTTTATTGATTTTGTGTCTTCCTAGATGTTATATGTCTAAATGTCCAAGATGACCGTACCTTTGTATACATAGGTGGAAAGAAGCAGTAACATTGCTTAGTTGACACTAACTTGAATAATTATCAAATCGATTCCTGCGTCCGGGATATTGTATCTTTTCGGAGGTTGAATAAGTGGTTGCAACCTCTTTTTGACGAGGATGAATTAAAGACCTGTACATAAAAATCTTGCATTTGTTTGAAATTTTTGAAGTTATTAATTTTTCTCAGGTGAATGCGGCATGCCATCTTGTTATGAGCTAGACTTGTGCTGTATGCGTGTTCTATTATTTCTGGAGTGGCTTATGTTTATGTTACGTTGTATTTTAGTTTCCAGCTTGGATATACCCTCAAAATTTTAAGCCATTAACCCTATCTGGTTTAATTCACAGAGAAAGAGGTGCTCGAGCACTAGAAGAAAGGCTGGCTGCTGCAAAAGGCGAGGATGGATCACACGTAGATGCCTCTGAGGAAGTATGAATGCGAGTCTGTGACAATGTTTTCAGTAAGTTGCTAATTAGTTGTGTCAATGTAGTATGAGATCACATAGATTCCTTGATTTTAAAGAAGCAAAAATGTGAAACTTTTTGACTCCGAGCGATAAACTGCATAACTCGGGTTTTCGTGGTATAATCTTCTATGGGAATACATGTTGATATAAGATCCATCAGAACACCTCCAAATTGTTCAGGAAAAACTTGGAATGAGGGGGATCTTCAAATTTGAGTCGATTTTACCAACTGTACTGGTTGACAGTGTTTATAATATGTTTTTGATAGATGCTTTGCCAATTGATTGATATTTTGTTAGTATTTCTCCTCTATGATATAGGTATTCATACAAAGGTTTCTCTGCCTGTATAGAGCAAGTTAATGTTTTTCAATATTGATACTTGGATCCTCTATCCTATCAATTATATCTAGTTATAACATGTTTTCCTAACTTTAGGATCCATCCAACCATGTATGTCAGTCAACAAGAATCAATTGATTTGTTTTTGATTTTAATTCCTGTCAACTTCTATTGTATTCCAAGAGATTTTCGTAAACGTTACTCTGCATGGCAACGGGTCGGCTTGGACCTGGATTTAGATCCGTTTTCAAATGAGGATCCAGATTTGGATCCATATATATATATATATATATATATATATATATATATATATATATATATATATATATATATATATATATATATATATATATATATATATATATATATTTTCTAAAGTTAAATCAGAAACATGTACATAGAATAACAAGATGATTGGATAAAAGATCAATTTTTGATATTTCCTTGACTTTGATAAGGTTAAAACTCACATACTCAAATGATTCCTATCAACTAGACAATGCAACTATCTTACAAATTTTTCTCGTACTTGCCGTTGTAATCGTTGTGTGCATGATTTTATTTTCATTACAATTTCCCGTGTCTATTATCCAAAGCACTATGTGGGAGAAACTTTGTAATAATAAAACTTCCTGAAACGACTTCAAGAAATATTTAGAATGACAATTGAATCTCTTATTGTGTTCAAAGTCCGTTGTTTCAAGAATATTGGCAATGAAGTGTATTCATTGATCGAAGATCAAAAGTTAAGTTCTCATCGTTTTTGTGCTTTAAATTTATTTTATATGTTTTACATTATTTTATTTTGAAAAATGTCTGATATTTTTTATTTTAATCCGCCCTAATAAATTTGTCAAATTTTTATTTTGATATGGTTTTACCACTTTTAGCCTCTGTGTAATCTCCCTTATTCTTTTGAATACTCCACTACCTTAACTTATATCCATAACCCAATTTATTAGCCTCCAAGCCAAATATATAATAATTTATACAAGTATATCCATAATCCATGATCCATCCTATATTCATATATTCACCCTATACTCAAGGACTATTACATTTTTATTCATTATTACAAGGATCTAATAGGCCACTTAAGTCAATGGTTCTTTTCCACTAATTTATGTATATAATTTTAAAAACAAATATAAAAGGAGCCAAACAATTGGTCCGTATGCTAATTATTCCATTGAAATCATCATACTTAATCTCACATAATAATAATGCTCATCAATTATTTCATCATGTTTTGTCCTGCTCTTGATCCATCATTTTTCATCTGCATCAGTACTTCACCCTGCAATTTATTTATATAATTAATTATTTACTTTTGTGACTTTTTACGTCCTCTAAATAAATAAGAACATATATTAAGTTGCGGATCACTACATTAGGGGTGAAACTTATTCGGATTAAAACCGCAAACCGAATTAGACCGAACCGAATAACAAATATGGTTTGGTGATTTTTAAATTTGGTTTGGATTAGGTCTGAAAATTCAAAAACCGAAATATTAAGGTTTGGATTTGGTTTGGAATTTTCAAAAACCGCAAACCGAATTTCTAGACCGCAAACCGAAATATTTAGAAATTACATATAGTCCACTAATATTAATATATTAGCCCAAGCCCAAACCTAAAAAATTGAAAACCCTAACCCTTGATAATACATGTACTACCGCCGTCCCACTCCCACACTTGTTTACTATCTTGCAAGATTTGTTATTTTGAGTTACTTTGTAAGACATTATGTCTATTATTATTAATCTTGTATGATTTGCTATTGTCTTAATTATTGTAATTGTAGTTGAAATTGTTATTCGCCTCAAAAAGAAAAATTCGGCCTAGGAAATTAATTTGGTCTGGGTGGTTTGGTTTGGTCTACAAATAAAAAATGTGGTTCGATTTGGTTTGGTCTAGAAACTAATTTGGTTCGATTTGGTCTGAAAATATGGAGACCGAATAAAATATGGTTCGATTTGGTTTCGATGAAAATCCAAACCGTAAACCGAACTTTCACCCCTACACTACATATTATCTTTTTTCTAAGAAGAATTTAAATTATCCCTTTCCCTTCTTCCACCTAATCTATAACACTAAATATATAAAATTAAGTTCGTTTATAATTAATAAAAGAGATTTTTTTAGAGTTCCTTGTCTCTAGCTAGGATAAGAGCCAATCATTTTTTAGGTGATATAGTAGGCCAAGGAAAGGGGAGAAGCTAGCGAGAATCGAATCCAAAATTTTTTAAAGGCAAGTGAACATGCTGCACTGAGACAATATTCGATTATTATTGATTCATTCACTTATAAACTTAATGTCTAATGTTAGACAAGTGTGTTCCCATTTGTGATTATATTTATTGTCCCATTTATTTTTTTACATTTGATATCATTTTTTTTATAAAATTAGGTAATGAATTGTAATATTTAAAAAAAAAAACAATTTCTCGGGAAAACAACAATAACATTTCTATTACCCTAATGTGCCTAGTGACTCTCATTTTAAGAGGTCGTATATATGTGGCCTGATTTAGAGGTGTTCATTCGGATTTTCATGTCAATTTCGAAAATTAGGTGTTTCGGGTCAGTTCAAAATCAGGTCTTGTGTCTATATTGATTTTTACATGAACACCTATTCTCATAACACATGGGTTGTTTTCAATTGAATTTTAATCTTAAATAGAATTATAATCCAAATCTGTTAGATAGTAATAAAGTAAAGCATACTTAGAGCAGTCAATATTAGGAGTAATGTTGATCTTGTAGTCAACACCACAAGCAGCAGGAAGCTTGTTAGCAAGATCATAGTTGATGCTGTATGACTTTGCCACTGGTTTGATGCACACACAGGCTTGTTCACGATCAGGTTTCGTCTTAGCAGTCTTCGCCAGATTCGCAACTCCGGCACAACACGCTGCCGGGATCGCCCCGCCTTTCTTTAAGTAACTCAAGCATGGCATCACCATTTTCAGCACATCTGGACACTTTATGGCTTGTGCTTCATGAGCTGATAATGTAGCCACAATCATTATGCTTGCTATGATTAGGCATGTCCTCTTACAATGTGTAGTGGTTGAGTTAGCTCCCATTTTTTGATTGGTTTTGTGAATTATGATGTATAGGGAAAGGGGCAAGAGTTTATTAGTTTGTGTTTGGGAATGAATTAGTGAGATGATGAGAATGAATTGTTCAAGTAAATCCTTAGCTAGAGTTATTTATAGAGTGATCAAGGGAATGTCACATTCACAAATGTGGATGTAACATATAGTTAGTGGAGTGTTTGGCAATTGGCAGTTGGTTGTTGATTGTTAATTGTTGGCTGTTTGCTTTTTTAGTTGGCTTGTTTGACCAGCTGGAAATGCAGACTGTTTTTGTTGGCTTTTAAGTTAGCTGAAAAAGCTAGCTGTTTGGGAAAATATTTGGTAAATTTGAGTATTGGCTGTTGACTGTTTATTAGAGAAAAAGTGGGCCAACAAGTCAAAAGTCAACAAAAAAAGCCAGATTGAGCACCTTTTTTTATTTTGGTTTAAAAGTTAACTTTTCAGTAACTTTAAAAGCTAATCCCTCCGAATCTTTTTATTTGTCCCATTTCCTTTTATGACAAATTTCATATCAATTGTTCCATTTCCTTTTTTGTTTATCTTTTTTACCTAAATACCCCCACTTTTCCAATTCTCAATACCCAACTACCACATTTTTAATGGACTCCACACCACCCTTAATAACCGTGAAAAACCAAATGGGACATCTAAAATGATTCGGAGGGGATATTTACCAAACACTTTTTTGGTTGTTTGACCAATTAACAACCCAAAAACCAAAAGCCAATTAAAAAGCTAAGTTAAAAGTTATCTACCAAACACTCCAAGTACTCTTTCCATATCTATTTGATGTTATTTAAATATGTGATCTTTAATCATGTTGGTTTATGCATGTCGCAAAACGATCTCAAGTACATGGGCCCATGATGATATTTAATGGGTTATAGGGAAAAAAATTTCAAGTATCTTTTTCTTTTATATTATAAATTTATATTTTCATCAAAACCCTACACGTTTAATAGTTCCGAAATTCTTAATAAAATTGGTTAAGATAGAATTTTTGAGCGTGTAATATTACTAGTAATTGAGTGTTATTAATTTAAGATAAATCATATAGTCTATGAGGAAAATTTGGATGCATGCTTTAAAGTTGAAAAGCAAGGATGTGGGAAATTTGTATTAATTCAAAGGATGTAAAAACGATGTGCAAGAGTTCCATCGAGATGTCCAAACCTAGCTTAGAAATTGATCACATGTTGTAACTGATTTCCACTTATTACAACACTTTAAAATGGAAGGATGAGACCTACTCTCCGTGAAAGTAATATTGGAATTATTATCCATTTGGTTGGAACAATTAATCCTTCGGTTTAATTTATACTTCCTCTGTTCGATATTAGTTGCAATATTAAATTAAATGACACTATTAATTTACCACTTTTAATTTGTAATTAGTTTTTAATCCATAAGTTGAAACATCGTCAAGTGAGAATATTTTTTTTTTTTTTCAAATTATCAATTTATCTTGAAGTACTTATTATTACTATAAATTGCTAGCTAGTGATGATTTGTAATACAAATTTAATAAATTATTTGACGGTAAGAGTAAGTTTAGAGTAGGTTATATATCAATATATCAAACTCGATCATTTAGGAGTAAAGTCGTTTCTCGCCCTAAGCAAGGTAGACATTTAACTAGAGTTAAAAAGAGGTGGCTCAATACTCTATTTGCGATTTATGGTTATTTTTTTATCAATTAAAAGTAAAGTATATGAGACGTAATCTAAATTTATAATGATCGTAACTATAATAAATAGGGGTCCATCTCTATTATTTTGTTAACATCCATTAAAAAATCATATAAGTGACTCTCTATAGAGAGAGTCTATTTCTTTTAATTTTTCTAGGACATAAAATAGCGAAAACGACAATATTTAGGACTCAATTATTAGGTATGCGTTACTCCTTAGCTTGTTATATCGGACTATCAATATATAATAAGAAAATCAAACTTTTAACTGAAAGTTAAATCTTGATATCACCATCATCATTAACCTAATAACAATAACAAAGAAGGGATATTATAAACCAAGGTATAAAGTTTTAGCTTAAAAAAGAATCAAGTTAAAAGGAGAATCAGGTCTTTTTTATTAGAGTAAATATTATTTTTCTCGTATAATTAATGTTCTTATTTTAATCTCTATTTTTCTCAACCTATTAAATACTAATACTTTTCTCATGTAAAATACAAGATTCGGCCTTAAATAAGAAATAAGAAATAGTTTGGTTCTTAATTTAACTTTTTTTTTCTCAGCCTATAAGGCTACAAAGTCATAAAAAAAAAATTAAGTGAGTAAAATTATATCTTCTCACTTATATAAAACAATGTCATTTACTTTTCATTTTGATATTTGAGGTGACTTTTTTTTTATTGGGAAACTTTTTTCGTAACTTTTTGGAAAGAAAAAAAGAAAAGATATTTCTAGAATTTCACTTGGGAAAATCACGTTAACAAGAAGGTGCATTAGTAAGTTCGATTATTTGTTTTGGACTGGGACGTATAACGACACACAATCACGCATCTATCTACTAATTAATCATATATATATATATATATATATATATATATATATATATATATATATATATATATATATATATATATATATATTAATCTTTGTTTGTATTAAGTCGATAATCTGAATAATTAAAAATATACTTCCATCATGACGGTAAGATAGCACTGTTTTTGATTAAAGGTAAGAACACAATGAATTGGGTTTTCTGATACTGTGTTATTCATCTCCACAGCTGAGCAAGGTATATATATACAAGCTACTCTCCTAAACTTCCTAGAATAACAATATTACAATATATACGTTTGCCTAAATTAAGCCTAAGAATAATCTCCTAATTATTCTATGAATGTAAATTATTCCGTGAATATCTCGTAAATATTCTAACACTCCCCCTCAAGTTGGATCGTGGGATCTCCAACGCCCAACTTGCACAATACTTCTTCAAACGACTGTGCTGCTACGGCTTTTGTAAGGATATCTGTCAATTGGTCCTCTGAGCGAACATGCGGAAGCTTTATGATTTCATTCTCTATCTTCTCCTTTATGAAATGTCGATCAATCTCTACATGTTTTGTACGATCATGCTGTACCGGATTAATGTTCTAAATCTTCTAGTTACGCCGTTAATTTTATTAATAATAAATCTTTTCAAGAGGTACACTATGTTTGGATCGAGTGATTTGGAGGAAAAGAAAAGAGGAGAGACTAATATCCTTAATTTTATTAATAATAAATCTTTTCAAGAGGTGAGATTTGAATGGAAAATTAACTTAAGTAATGTAAAATTGTCTATATTCAAATTTTATTTGAAACTTTCACTAATATTTATCTACAACGTGTACTATTATTAATAGTATTTAATTTATTTAGAATTTATACACTCTATTTTCATTTTATTTCCCTTTATTTTCCTCTTTAATTTAACTATGAAAATTTTCATCATTAATCCTTTCCTTTCTTTCTCCTCTCTTGTTTTTTCTTTTCCGTCCTAAAATCTTATTCAAACACAATATAAGAGAAGGAATAAAAATATAAAATACCTATTATCTCGGCTGATGTGCAACAAGTAAATTTTGTTTTTATTATTAATTTAAAGCTGGAAAACAATAGAAAATTCAATTTTGAGGAGTAATTATTGAATTGAGATGAAAAGAAAGAACATGAGGCGAAGTAAAAATTGACAAATTATATTAAAGGTCTGTGTAATGATAAATAAAAATTAAAATATTTTTTAACAATTTTGTATCTTTCAATATTTTCCATATATATAGTTATGTAATATTAAGGCCCCTAATTTTTTAAAGTTCTGTGTGGTCGAACATGTTAAATATGATCAGAACATGAGAAAGAAGCAAAGTAATGACAAAGTCAACTACTCTTGGCTAGTAATTAAGTGAGTGCAAGTATTAAAGTAAAATTAAAATAAAACGTCATGGATCACGACATAGATCTAAGTGTCTTTGCTATCAAGAAACCTTTGACATTTTTGTGTGGTACTGGGATGGAAATTCGCTCTGAATTTGTCCTTCTTCTGATCCGATCCGAATTTAAGGAAGAAATATTTGATTTCGTATTCGACTATATGGATTTTTTATTTTTGAAAGTTATACATCTGATTTTTCTAATGTACGTATCTTAAAAATTCAACTATAAAAAATGATTTAAAGTTTGGAGCACGAGTGTCGCAATTACTGATTTCTTTTAACTTGAACTCAATTACAGAAGACTTTATTATTGTATCAATTGATATGTGGATTAATGTCAGAGGGATGAGAAATAGTTATTTTATTACAAAAAGTTTCATAAATAATAAAAAATTCAAAAAATCAATTTTTAAATCAATAACTCATAACCCGTTGGTTAGAACGACCGACTCGGAACCGGGAGCGACCCTATCTGGAACTGACCCAATTTGAGAATGACCCTACCCGAAAAATGACCCGACTGAAACTAATCCTACCCATAACCCGTCAACCATGGAAACGTGGAGAAGAAGGAAAAGAATAGGACAGGAAAGAGAGGGCAGCAAATGGTGGCGACTAAGGGATCAGAGAAAGAATAAAATAACTCTTGAATCTGATACGATGTGGGATTTAATAACCCTTGCCTTCTCATTAATCAATAGGATAATATATATATATATATATATATATATATATATATATATATATATATATATATATATATATATATATATATATATATATATATATATATATATATATATATATATATATATATATATATATATATATATATATATATATATATATATATATATATATATATATATATATATATATATATATATATATATATATACACCACCACATACTCTGGAACTGTACATAATTATATAAGTACCCTTATTGAAATACACAATACATTTATACTAATAAATTCTCCAAATAAAAATACATAGAAATTATTGTTTTCTTAACAATATAACATGATTGATGTAGAAAAAGTACAACCATAAAATTTTTGAAGAGATCTTTCTACTTAAGTTACATACGATATTATTTATCACTACAACTCTAAACATTCAATTCTAACATCCAACTAAGCAGTTATAAAATCGAAATGGACACTTATCATATAACACTATGAAATTTCATATTATAAAAAAATATAGCAAATTCAGTAAGGTTGTGTTTGAGAACTAGCATTTCATTTCAATTTAATGATTTCAATTATGAAATCATTAATGTAGAATTTGAGAATGACAATGTTTAGGAGGTCATTCTCAAATCCTCATCTTTGAACCATTTTGATTACAATTATGAGTTTGATTCAAATCCAAATTTTAAATTCTAGTATTTACCAAACACTAATTTTGCGTCAAATTTATATTTACAAATAAAATCTTCATTTCCAAACATAGCATAAGTTAACAATGCAAGACACAATGGTCACATTATTTTATCAAGTAGATTGATCATATCTAAACAAGGCTTAACCAGAGCTCGCAATGGCTGAGCCTTCTGCAGAGTAAACCCAGAAGCTTTACCCATATCAACTACCTTATCATCAACCCTTTCAAGCTTAAAACATTGGATCAATGAACCAATACTCAACCCGATGACTCGATTAGCCAATCCTTCACCAGGACAACTTCTTCTACCTGACCCAAATGGCATCATTTTGTACCCTATTTTGTGACCCTCAACCCCTTCAAATCTTTCGGGTCGAAAACTTGCTGGATCATCCCAAATGTTAGGGTCATTTTGAATTGCCCATAAGTTGATCTGCAACATTGTACCACGAGGAATGTGGTATCCTCCTACAATGCAGTGTTCGGATGATTCGTGGGGTACTAGAGTTGGAGCCGGTGGATACATTCGGAGTGTCTCATTTATGATGCATTCAAGATAAGGGAGTTGGTTAAGATCTGATTCTTGGATTAATCTTTGATGGCCAATAAGATTGGTAATTTCGATTTTGGCTTTGTTGAGAACTTGTGGATGGTTTAGTAAGAGTGATAATGCCCATTCTATCGTTTCTGCTGATGTATCTGATGATCCTATTAATAGATCCTACACAAATTAAATAGTATATGTTATGTTAGAAACTACTTTATAACTTTTTCAACATTTAGTATTCTGTATATTAGTTTCATTTTCCACCAGTTGTGAAATCAATGAAATTAAATAAAAGTTTTCGATGAAATTAAAAAAGAGTGAAATCATTGTAAAAAATCAGATGCAATTAAACACGACAAATTATAGATTAAAATAAGAGGAACAAAGTGATAACTACTTTTGTCATGTTACCACTTATGTTGCAAAGCTCCCACATTGAGAATTACTTATATGTTCGTACATAAGAATAAAAAATGAATAAATAAATACTTCATTATTATGATAAAGTGAAGATAATATGGAAGTGAATATTAAAATAAATCATTAATTTCCTACTCAAACTTTGGTCTAAATACTAAACTTAATAATCTAAATTACACAACAATTCAATTCATTTTAATCCTAAAGCTAATTTACTAAGGCTCAAGCTCAACAAAAACAAAAAAGAAAAAGAAGTTCAAAAATAGAACTTTAGACTAATAACTCTTTTGAATCCCCTTCTTTTGGTTATAAAATAAATGAGGAAATTTCACGTGATAATCCTGAGGTTTTAAGTTTTCTACGTGGTAACCAAAAGTTTTTAAAAATTCACGCGGTAAGCCTGAGGCATACGTAATTGTTCCACCGTGACCTTTTTGCACATAAAAACATTAGCTAACATTAATGTTGAAGCTTTAAGGCTGATCTACGCCTATTTATGCGAGCCACCATTTCAAACACCATTAGTTTCAACCTTTTTCTCCAAAATATAAACCCTAAATCTACCATGTGTCATCCAAATTATATTTTTCCCCAAAATGACAAAATTAGGGTTTATATTTTGGGGGAAAATGTTGAAACGGATGGTATTTGAAATGATAAGTCGCATAAATAGCCGTACAACAACCTTAAAGCTTCCAAAGTAATGTTTGCTAACGTTTTGCTAAGATTTAATATGCGAAAAAGTTAATATGGAAAAATTGCTAAACCTTAGGTCTACCGTATGAATTTTTTAAAAGTTTTAGTTATCAGGTGGCACATAAAATTTCCCAAATAAATACTATATTACCCCATAAAGTTTCCTATTTCCCTTCCTTCGTTCAACTGAAATTGATCTAAATTTTCAGTTCACCACTTGCTTGTTCTCAATTCTTATTACATATTTAACATCTTTTCAAATTTCAACTATACACCTATTTCAAAAAGCACTACTTGTAAAAATCAACTTAATTAATAAAAAAGTACTCTCTACTATACCTTCTTTTTTATTCTTTGTATTATATGCATATGTTTTTAAACAACTTTTAGCATCAAAATCTCTAATTACATAGAATTGTATCATAAAATATTATACATTGACAATTTTACCTTCATAGAGAAATTCAAATAAGAATTATGAGATATATAGAAGATAAAACTAAATATATTCATGTGAAATATTATTAGAATCGTTTTAATGTATGATTTATTATTCGTACGTAATTAGAGATTTTGAAGCTATTGAAAACTGTGCAAAAAAATAAAACCTTTAAGAACGTAAATGCTCTCTTGAGAAATGTCTTTTTTAAAGACGACTGTCAAAAGCCTAACCCAAATCTATATTTAGAGTTGTAACAATATATCTTTAGAATTAGATTGGGCTTTTAAGAGCCGTCTTTACAAAAGACGATCTCAAGTAAGAATTTGCGTTAAGAAAATGCTAACACCATACAAAGCATGATCCAAGTAGCTAATAGCTCAAAAAAATGGGAGTATATTTCCAACCAAAAGGATAAACATGAATTGAATGACAATTAATGGTGTATAGGAGATTGAATAGCTTACCAAAATAAGACCAAAAATGACCTCATCCGTATAATACTCAGGCTCATCTTCTTGAAACTCCAATAACACTTGAATTAATGGCTTCACCCCATTTATATTCTTCCCATCTTTATCTTCCATTTTCAACTCTTCTCTATGTTCTTCGATTACCTCTTTTAATACCAATTTCCTCTCTTCTACAAATCTCTTTAATTTCATTACTTTCCACCAATCCAACCACCTAAGACAAGGAATCATATCCCCAATACAAGCCTCATTAAACAACCTTAACATTTTTTCTAACATCTCTCTAAACTTCCTTGTACTTATCTCTTCTTCTCCTTCAACACCATAATATCTCTTCCCAAACACCATCCTCGTCATCACGTTCATCGAAACCTCGTACAACAAAGGTTTTAACTCTATTACAGCAGTATCAGCCGTCAGTTTAAGCTTTTGGTTGACTTGATCGACGTTACAAATTTTATGTAATCGTTGGATCATTCTCTTGACCTCGTCGCTACGTATGGAGGCGAGGGCTTTGAGGCGTTGAGATTGTTGGAATTTAGAGTGTATAGTGGACATCGGAAATGATTTAATTTATTAAATTAAATAAATAATTTGATTAAATTAATTAAGTATATCCCAAGGTTACAAGGAACAAGTGATTTTAGAGAAATTAAAAGTCACTAGTAGCGAACGAATTCGCGGATCGCGAAATGCAGACAGAATGTTTCTGTTTTGTGAAAATTGAAATTCGCGACCAGTGACTATTTTCGCGACCCGCGAAAATCTGAAATTTCTGGATTTTTTCCTTGCGATGTTTTGCTTTGTTTTGGTGGTTATATAATAACTTCCTACTGTTATTATGGTTATTTTTAACCATGTTATTTGGGATGTAAGGGTTGAGTGAAAGGCGACATGAGTTCATGAATCGATCTTATGTTTCACGGATCAACCTTGTGTTTCATGAAGTAATATGTTGCTTCATGAACCGGTGTGAGCTATTCTATAAATATAGAATGCTTGTGTGTTGTTTTAGAGATCTAGAACATACATGAAATTTCTGATTTCTCTTCTTCTCTAGCGTTTTACATCGAGGACATAAAATTCTCGTTTGTAATTTTATTATCTTCTTCCACTTTAGTTTCTCTTACATCATTCTAATTTCCGTGTGCTCGGAAGTTAGTGTAATTCTTTGTATCTCAAAACATATTTCCGGTTGATTCCCAAGCACCGTAGTAGGGAGGAAATGATGTTTTAGGAAAGAGCATCTCGCCTAGAATTTATATCAAGATCCAACAAAATCTTCTTGTTACTTTGTTCGATATATGGTGATTCCCGATGATGTAATCTACATTTGGTGTATGTTAAGCAAAGGTTTGAACTTGTCATATGTAATTTGGTTTTCTACTACAAACTTGTAACTTTATTTTATATGGTTGATTTATAAAATTAAAGTCACACATCTAACAATCTAAAACATCATCTTCTAAAGTTAGTATGACAAGTTTCAATGTTTACCACAAACTTTGTCATAATTGACAAATTTGTTGGGAAAGTTTTCAAGTTTGCTTATATGAAAATTACACCATGATCGGGTGACGAGATTATCGTAGAGATTCTTGAAATGGTGCATTGGTTCGATCAAAGAATGTGTTGATTTGTTAAAGAGACACGTTGGTTCATCAAAGAATATGTTAGTTCGATAAAGTGACACGTTGGTTCATGAAAGGATGCGTTGTTTCATGAAGAGTTGTGTTGTTTCTATCTTGATCAAGTTATGTAAGAGAGATGGACATAATTACATGGTAGAGATGATATTTCTCAAGTATGTAAGTTCTCTATGTTAATTTCATAAGTTCATTATTTTTATGATGATAGAGATGTACAATATGTTGCATGTTTAAGTAAGTTCTTATATCCATGAAATTTGGTAAAGTATGTGATCATGGTTATTTGATCATGGTTATCATTTGGTGTAAATGATGATACTCCATTTTATTTGTCAAAGAAATTTGATGGTTGGAAGTATAAGTAACTTACCATGATTTTTATGATGATTAATATTATCATGAAAGATGGATAATGTTTGCTATCTTTTGTGTTTAAAAGTTTTGTTTTATGCATGATAAGATGATAAATTTCATGGTCATGTTTTGACATATTTTTGACATGTTTATCTTATTTTATATATATCATGTCTTGTTTTATTATAAAAGATGATAAGTGTTATTATCAAGTTGAATATAATTGCTTTAATAGTTTTACATGGTAATATGTTAAGTTTTGGATCTTTGCATGTTTGGTAAGACAAAATAGATTTTTGTCATAAAACTTAAACATATGTGTTTGTTATGTGTGGTTATCTTTTGACCAAGTTCAATAATGATTTTGTTATTGATGTATGTTTTACCTTTTGAGTGAATTGTTTTTTTTAAAAAGGTTGCATGATCCATGTTTGATTAACAATGAAGTTAATTAAAGTATAAGGTATATTATTGCAATGTTGTTCTTAACAAAAATTCATGTTGCATTTTTGTTCATGCATGTGTAGAATTATTTCTATGTAGTGTTTGTGCATGATTCAAGTTAGTCTTTATGATATATTCTTTGATTGGTTTATTACCAATGTTGTTTAAATTTGTATATATAATTTTTATATGGGATTGTCATATGTATACTTTTACCCAAGGTTATATTAATTTATTAATATTTGAAATGGGTACAAAGTTTATGACATTAATAAATTTAAAGGTTTATCATCAAAGATACATTAAAAGTAATTTTTAATGTAAAGGTGATGTTAAACAAGAATTTGAAAATCTAATAATGTTATTAAATAAAGGTTGAAAGTTGTCAACATTATTTTAAACTCGGAATTTTATTTATTAAAGTTGTTTGTTATGGAGGTTGATAAGTTCCATAATGTTAAATAAATACAAGGAGTTTAATGGTCTTATAAGTGATTTTATATATCAAATAAATGATAAAGACAAGTTTGTCTAGTTCATTTAGATATATATGATGGTTTAATCTTATATGGAATAAATGTTGATTTGCTAAGTAAAGCAAGATATGAATTTATTTATTATTACATTGATTAATGTATTAATTGAAATTCATATGTTACTCTTAATCTAGAGTATGTGTCAACGCTTTAAGTTTTATTATGGTAAGTAAAATTCCATAATATGTTATTATTTTGATTTTCAAGATATGCATTATTTGCATGAGTATATGTAAAGTTTTATACTAATATTTATTTTGGAGAAAAGTACTAAATAAGTTTTATTCCGGTTAATGGGTATGTTTAGGTATCTTATGTTGTCGGATAACGCCAAATATATTTGGTGTGACAATAAAGAAGGATTTAACTTTTTAAGTTAAAGTTGATATTAAATGTTTTCTTTGGTTTAAAGTATTTGTTTTATAGAAAATCTTAATCATTTTGGTACAAAGGATATTTATTTTGAATTATCTCAAAGGTTCAAAATAAGGATGCATCTATATAGATTATGTTATTTATAACATCTACTATGAGTTCTATTTATTAGAACAATAGATATTATATATCAATATGATATTTGATTATAATACAAAGTGATGCAATATTTATTTGGAAATTTAATTTTCAATGATAGATAGGTTTGAATACCTACAAGTTTGTACAAATGGTTATGACATTTTGATCTTTAATAGATTAACTTGCTAATCTTTTGATAAAGCATGTATTTCTAAAAGAGAAAATATAAGTTTGTTTTACTAAGGAAAGTTTTTAACGAAGTTTGGTTTTGTTAAAGTTTTCAAAGTAAAAGTTTTTAATATCTTGTATTCATATTTCTAATATGAAGGTTTACCAATGATTATGTATTTTGATAATTAAGTATCATATAAGTTTAAGCTTTCTAAAGGAAAGTAAGTAATGATGTGTTCATCATGGGAATAATGTTTGAAGTTTAGTAACTTAATATCCATGCAAGTATAACAATATGTTATAGATAGATTTTCATATTATATATGAAGATTGATGAGCATGTATTAATGTTCAAGATTTATTAAGTGGTATGATACTTAATATGATAATTTATTATTGAATTTATTTCAATAAGTTTATCGAAATTACAATGGTTAAATAATTGTTTGTATTTTCATATGGTATGTTATATCATAAATTTTTATAAATTATGATATATTTATTTTGGAATATAATTGTATAAGTTAAGATGACAAAGTAATATGTCATATTCCTTCTATGAAGGAAATGGGGGAGGTAAAATGTTAAATTAATTTTAACATAAAGTTTAAGGACTAAGAAATATAAGTATTTTATTATACTTAAAGTAAAGTCCAAGTTTACCCTCATGTCTTCCAATTGTAATTATTTCCTAGATATTTGGAAAGATTATAAAATTGGATGTAATTTTAACTTATACAAGATTCAAATTGTTTATAGTTGTCAAGTAAAGTTTTACTTACAACTTAAAGTTCCTTTATTAGGAAATTATTTGAATAGTCCAAAATGTTTATGTTGTACCATGGATTTAATTAATCTTATAGTAGAAATTCTTCAAGTTTGAAGAGGTACTCAAGTATGAGTTTGATCTTTAGTGAATTGGCCATTCTCTATTGATCAAAGTATATGTGTTTGTGGGGGAGGTATACCAAGTTTTGATCACCCAAGTACAAACAAAGTTTTAACTTTTTCTATTATGATATTAATGTTATTTGTCAAGATTTAGACAAATATGTAAACTGTATAGTTTGAAATACTCATCTTAGTGATGTTTAAGCCAAAGTTGTGCACAAAAACAATCTAGTTTGATTGACAAGTGGCTTGTATAAAGTATTGATAGTCGAGTGTAACTTTGATAAAGCTATGACATCTAATTGAGGCAAAGCCGAAAATTAGGGCTTATCAAAGAAGGGATCACATTTCTTGACTATGTGAACAAAGTTCAAAGCTAGACAAAGTATTCTTACAAAGTCTAGGAATTTCATGGTTTTATGAAATTGGTACATGCCCATTCTTCAACACCATGAGCGAAACCCAATTCGACGCTAGAAGAAACATCTAGTCTCGAATTCAATGTGGATTGATCGCTCATCAGATGTTGGAAAGCAACACTTAAGTGATCCTAAGTTGCTTTATTCGTGATGTTGACAAACGCGGTAGTAGAGACGTTCCTCGAAGTCTCCATTTCTAGAGTTATGAAGATCTCTAGAATGAGTGCTTTATTCACGAAAGCATGGTATATTAGGGAGAAGCTACCTATATAAGTTCAAGATTTGGCCGTCTTAAAGAAATCAAGGGGTATACTTATGATTTCAATGAACTTATGAATAGATATGGACACATGGCCTTTAATGTGTCAAGGATGTAAGATTAATGAATTATTTCGTGTGTACTACTCCTTCAATTGGTTGGATATATCTGCTTAATTCAATCCGTACGGACATTAGGGGATATGATCAATTGTAAAGATGCGTGGTACTAGGTGTCAATTCAATTCGTACGAACATTGGCATTGATGCATGAAATGGGTTGGAGATTATGGATCGGAAAAGAAGAAAGGATTATACACTCTAAATGGGGGAGGATTGTTGGAATTTAGAGTGTATAGTGGACATCGGAAATGATTTAATTTATTAAATTAAATAAATAATTTGATTAAATTAATTAAGTATATCCCAAGGTTACAAGGAACAAGTGATTTTAGAGAAATTAAAAGTCACTAGTAGCGAACGAATTCGCGGATCGCGAAATGCAGACAGAATGTTTCTGTTTTGTGAAAATTGAAATTCGCGACCAGTGACTATTTTCGCGACCCGCGAAAATCTGAAATTTCTGGATTTTTTCCTTGCGATGTTTTGCTTTGTTTTGGTGGTTATATAATAACTTCCTACTGTTATTATGGTTATTTTTAGCCATGTTATTTGGGATGTAAGGGTTGAGTGAAAGGCGACATGAGTTCATGAATCGATCTTATGTTTCACGGATCAACCTTGTGTTTCATGAAGTAATATGTTGCTTCATGAACCGGTGTGAGCTATTCTATAAATATAGAATGCTTGTGTGTTGTTTTAGAGATCTAGAACATACATGAAATTTCTGATTTCTCTTCTTCTCTAGCGTTTTACATCGAGGACATAAAATTCTCGTTTGTAATTTTATTATCTTCTTCCACTTTAGTTTCTCTTACATCATTCTAATTTCCGTGTGCTCGGAAGTTAGTGTAATTCTTTGTATCTCAAAACATATTTCCGGTTGATTCCCAAGCACCGTAGTAGGGAGGAAATGATGTTTTAGGAAAGAGCATCTCGCCTAGAATTTATATCAAGATCCAACAAAATCTTCTTGTTACTTTGTTCGATATATGGTGATTCCCGATGATGTAATCTACATTTGGTGTATGTTAAGCAAAGGTTTGAACTTGTCATATGTAATTTGGTTTTCTACTACAAACTTGTAACTTTATTTTATATGGTTGATTTATAAAATTAAAGTCACACATCTAACAGAGATGAAAGCATCTCAACGACGGCGATCCGCCGTAGGTTTCGCCAGTGGGGTCCGTATGGAGCCCAAATGAGACTGGTGTAGTCGAATGCCAGGTGTTTGGAGACGAGGAATCCGCGGGGACGGTTGCAAAACACGACGTCGTTTCGAGAAAGACATTCCTCGGCAGCCTCCGGAGAGGAGATTAAGAGAACCGGACGTGAACCGAACCAGAGTAAGAGGATTGGTCCGAACCGGTTAGATAAAGTAGCTAGGGATTCGTGGAAAGGTTCATATAGGAGATGAAAATGGCCAATTAGCGGAAGACTTAATCCTGGTGTTGGTGGGCTATTTTGGGGTGTATTTTTGTAGAATTTGAAGAAATAGAGAGTACCTAAGATTATGGGTACAGATGTATAATACAAGTAGGAATAGTATGTTGTTAGCTCCATGGGTTTAATTTGAGTGTAAATGTGTATTTTTTTTGCTTAGATGTTGGAGATTATATATGCTTGTACAAATTAGGAAGAGATTATGTAACACTTAGCTTTGTTAGTACATTTTGATTTAACTTTTGAAATGGTTTGAGAGTAGATATAGTACTAGTATATAATATTGATATTTGACTTGAGAATTCAGGAATAAGATTTACCTTTTTAGCAATTCTTTCGTTATATATTACGTGTACTAAATTAACTTTTGTACTATTTATCATTTTACGATTATTTATGTATTTAGTCTATTTAAAAGAAAAAATATACTTACGTGAGATTTTGTTTTATTTGTCTCGTCGTATGTGATCATGATGTCAAATTTTTATAATATTTAGTTATGTATAACTTTACATATAAACGATACGACAAATACATTTGATTAAGCAAAAATATATTTGGTGTAAGTATTTTGGAATAGAGGAAGTAAAATAAATAGAAAGGCCATTGATTTTAAGATTTTATTTGAAGTTATTATTTGTTTGAAATAATATTATAATTGGTCCAAGTTTTACTAATTGATATAGAGTACTTCCTCCGTTTCCAAATATTCTTCCCATATTTTTTGCACAGTTTTCAAAGTAAATTTTGAGCCTAAATATCTCTAAATACGCATTATAAAAAATTACAAAAAATATATAATAAAAAAGTATACATTAAGACGAATCTAACGAGATCTCACATGGATATATTTTGTTTTTTACATATGTCTTAAAAATCTTAATTAAATTTCTTTTTCCAAAATAAAATATTCTAAATGGGAAGAACATTAGAAAACGGAGGGAGTATAAGTTAACTGATTTGGAATATGAGAATCAGAACTTATATGAAGATCAGATCTTACTTTTCCATCAAATTTAAATTTCACTTAATTAACTCATTCAAAAATAAAAATAAAAAACAAAGTTGATTTGGTATGCAAGGAGTCCTTGTAAGCTTGCAACATCGTGTGATATACTTAATAAACTAGTATTATACCCGTGCTATGCACGGATTACGTTTAATTTTTTTTAATGTTAGCAGTAATATTATTGTGTTATGGTTAAATTAGAGGTGTGAAATTGAAAGTTTAGTATTTACTAAATGTTAGCGGTATGGTGTAGTTGAATCCAAATATTTTCATTTATTGAATTACTTACAAAGTTGATCATGTGTACAGTTTATGCGAAATTAAATTAGAATTGATGTAAGAATCAAAACAGTTTATTGCAGATTAACAAAATAATTTACCTCACCATTAATCAAGATCATATGTAACGCAGTTCCTTTACCTTGTCCTTACCCATATCTTCCATTGATTACCATGTATATAGACTTTAGCCTTAATTTTGAATAAACCCTTTGATTCTTTAATTTTGAAAGTTTTTTAGATGGTAAACTTATTTTAGCATCAATAAATAAATAATGCTTTATAATTTGACCAAAATTTTTCAGTGATATCAAATATTATCAAGTAATGAGTGTATATTTTTTATAGTATATTCCATCCAATCTCCTTTTCTAAACCCTAGAGATAATTGAAAGGTCTAATTTTTTATTAATTTATTTTTATTAATTAATAATAATTAATTTAGATATTATTATGTTCAATTAGGAAAATTAATTGAGAATATGAAATGAAAGATTTCATCCAATCTCCTTTTCTAAACAACCTAGAGATAATTGAAAGGTCTAATTTTTTATTGATTTATTTTACCTATTAATTAATAATAATTAATTTAGATATTCATACATTCTTTTATTGTTTAACTTTAGATATTCATACATTCTTTTATTGTTTAACTTTTTTTTGAAAGATATTCATAAATTGACACTTGGCACAAATGATTGAGTAAGTGCCAAATGACAAAAAAGTTTTTCAATTAGTATCTTGTATAAGAGAAAGAAAGGATGAAAATTTATACTATTTTGGCCGTTATTTTCTGAATTATTTAATCATTTAAATAAAATTTAAATTTGAAATATAGTTGTTTTAGTAGATTTTTTGAGAGACGGCTCTCAAAATCTAGCCCAATTTATAAAAACACCTCTTACATACGTCACACATCTTATAAAAACACTTAATAATAATAATAATAATAATAATAATAATAATAATAATAATAATAACAATAATAATAATAATAATAATAATAATAATAATAATAATAATAATAATAATAATAATAATAATAATAATAATAATAATAAGCAAATAAGAATACAACATTTAATTAAGAAATCTTATTTAAAGTGACATGTGGCAAAAAAGTATGCATTTCTAACTTTTATTCTAAAGTTGCCACATGTCAAAACATGTTTCTGAATTAATATATGTATGATGATTACTTTCGTTTGTAAAGTAGTGTCCAAGTTTTCTTTTCTTGCAAGCAAGAGTTGACCAACACATTTATTGTAAAAGTTTATTTAATTCAATATTAAACATAAAATCCCATGATCCAATCAATATAATTTGTTGATCGAGCTTATTTTTAAATTAGGAGGATTTATGACCGAATGCTATTATTATTAATATTTAAAAATAATTAAATTAATTAAAATATTTAAACATTAAAATTACGTAAAAATAAGATGTGTGAATTGAGGTTTTAATATACATCATGTTGCTACATGACAAACCCCAAAAGTTAGTGTAACACACAATTAACAAAGACCATGGGCACATATCGAATCTTATTATAGTTAAACTAAGTACTATTTTCTACAAATAAAATTCTAAGATCAATTTTCATTTAATTCTCTCATTTTTTTTTTCTCAACCTATATTGTTATTCAAAAAAATAAATCTTAGTCATATTGATTGGTTTATGATGAGTGGAATACTCCATGGAGAATAAGGAAAAAATATTGTCTTATTTTGTTCAATATAAGCCTACTATCCTAGCTATTGTAAATGTGAGCCAAACAAACACTACAAAAATTTTGCAAAATTGCGACTCAGTAATACCGACTGCCAAATTTTAGTCGCAATTTCCGACTAAAATACCGACTAAAAGCAAGTAGTCGGTAATACCGACTAAATACCGACCAAATGCAATATGGTAGCAAACTACAGACTAATTTGCGACCAAAACAGAAGTCGCTAGATTAACGACTAGTCTGTTGGTCGGTAATTGGTCGAAGAAAATATAACAAGATTCAAAAAAAATAAATAAAACATTGTCCATAAATAAAATTTTCCCCGACTGATTTCCGACCACGCTTTGGTCGATAAGTAGTCGGAAGTTTCATGATTTTGTCAATAAATACCCCCCTTCACGTCATTTTCCAATTGCCCCTTTCTCTCTTCTCTCTTCTCTCTATAATCTATTTGTTTTTCTTTTGTCACACTCCTCCTCTCATTCCTACTCGAGATAGAATTAGATTAAGTAGAGGTGGAGGTGGAGTGTGAGAAGTTGAAAAACATTAATAAAAGTTCAATCTAAATAAAAATATGACAAAATTTAATATTGATCTTGGAGAGGTTATAACTTTGACATGTTTTTCACTTGCCCCGTTCTTCGCCTGTACCCACACTCGAGTTTCATCACTTAAGTGTGGGTACACGAAAAACGGGACAAGTTGCGAAATATAAATCTAACGGTTCCATCGTATCAAAAAAATGGCAATATTTGATATTAAAGGTATGAACCACATTTAATGGTTATATTTAAAGTAAAAATTTTTTTTAATGTTTTTCACTGTATCCTATCCCTTTCCAGTCGTACATGATTAATTTCAATCTGTGTACATGATTAATTTTAATCGGTGTACGACTGGATCAAGGGGTAGGATATAGTGATTAACGTTATAAATTTTTTTTGTACACTTCATCACAAAGTTCGAACATACTCTAAATTTAATGGTTATATTTATTGTATAAAAGTTGTTTAATGTTTTTCACTGTATCCTATCCCTCTCTACCCGTACATTATTAATTTAAATCGGTGAAATGATTAATATTAATAGGTGTACGGGTGGAGACCGGGGTAGGATATAGTGATTAACGTTATTATATTTTTGTACACTTAATCACAAAATTCGAAATATTGTATAAAAAAATTTTAATGAGCTTTTTTTGGTGCCATTTTGTTATAATAATTATCCGTACTGAATCGAAATATATGTTTTTTTCCTACTTATTATCTTGTATGTTTACTACAAAATTGTGTTAGAAACGCTTAAAATATTTTTCTCAGAAGTGTAGAAAATGAGCAACGTATTATTTTACTTATATTTGCTACTGAAAAAGAATAATTTTTGATTTGTATGGCGTTTGGTTAGACAATAGTGGTACTTACGGCCTATTATTTCTACTACCTCTAGTTCACCATGAAGTAGATCCGATTTGTTTTACGATATGAATAATGTCATAAAACATATAGAACCTACTTAATGGTGAATTATTTAGAGGTAGTATAGGTTGTAAAGTCGACTATTGTGTAGCCAACGTCATACAATAAAAAAATTTTCTTAGTAGAATAAAAATAAGTAAATTTACGCGGCTTATTTTCTACATTTTTGAGAAAAATAATTTTAACGTTATCAATTTTTTATAGTACATACGAGTATCTAAGTAAGAAAAAGAACAATTTCAATTTAGTACTAATTATTATAACTCAAAATGGCCGGAAAAAAGCTCATTTAAATTTTTTTTTTTAAAATATACACCGACTAGACACCGACTACCGTAACAGTCGCTAGGTAGTCGGTGATTGTGGTCAAATGGCAGGTATTGTAGGTCAAAAGCACTTATTACCTCAGCATCCGTGTGTATAGCGACTAACTTGCGACAGCAATGTTAGTCGCCGCTTGGTCGGTGATTTCAAAATTCAAAAACTTTTATGGGCACATCTTTTCATGACCGACACTATACCGACTACCATGACAGTCGCCAGTCAGTCGGAAATTCAAAATTGAAAATTCAAAATTCAAAATTCTGCACCTGTTCTATAAATAGCCGTCAACGTATATCTATTTTACGTAAATCTATCTTACGTAAATCTATCTTACATTTTACTTCCTTACTTTCTCTTTACATTCTGCAACAATTTATTCTTTTCACTTACGAGCAATGGACTTACGAGCTGAAAGAAGTTGGATGTACCAACGAAGTTCTAAAGGAGTTTTTAATATCAGATATTTAGAAGGGGTCGAAGAATTTATACAATTTGCAAAGAAAAAAAATCCAATTGAAATTAGATGTCCGTGTAAAAAGTGCGGTAATCGTAGAGTATGGGGTCCAGATGCCGTAAGAGATCATCTGTTAAAGAAGGGGTTTGTTGAAAACTACTACGATTGGTACCTGCACAAATGTTCTGACGGTGCACCAATTTGTACCGAGTTACAGCAGAACACGGTTCAGAATCCGTATGCACAAATGGTGTACGATGCAGCAGCGAGTGTTTTTCCGGATACACATCATCATTTTCTACCGCATTGTGATGATGTCGTCGCTAATGTACCATACTCGCCCGTACATTACAATGAAGATCCGAACCCTATATCCAGACAGTTCTTTGAAATGCTAAGGGCAGCCAACTTACCACTGTACCCTGGCTGTGAAACGCATACTCAGATGTCGGTCATAGGAAGGATGTCTAGCCTGAAGACAGACTTTCGTATTCCAGAGAGACTTTATGATGAATTATGTCAATTCATTATTGAGTTGTTGCCGAAAGATAATCGGATGACAAAAAGTTTTTACGACACGAAGAAGCAAATTTCGGCTCTTGGATTGCCGGTAGAGAAGATTGACTGTTGTGTTAATGGGTGTATGATTTATTGGGGCCCCACAGCGAGTATGACCATATGTGGTGGGTGTGGTGTTTCTAGATGGAAATCAGATAATAACTCAAGAAAGCAGTTCCACTACTTTCCCATTGGTCCTAGGCTACAACGGTTGTATGCGTCTGCGACCACTGCCAGCCACATGAGGTGGCATGCGGAGCATCGTACAGAAGATGGAGAGATGTGTCACCCCTCGGACAGTGAGGCCTGGTTGAATTTCAACGCGACACATTTGGATTTTGCACGGGAGACAAGAAATGTGAGAATGGGGTTGTGTACAGATGGTTTCAACCCATTTGGCAGCTCGGGTCAACAATATTCATGCTGGCCCGTAATACTAACTCCATACAATCTTACGCCCTTCATGTGTATGAAAAAGCAGTACATGTTCTTAACGGTGATCGTCCCTGGCCCTAACAATCCAAAACATAAGATTGATTTGTACCTCCAGCCATTGATACATGAGTTACAGCTCTTGTGGGAAGATGGGATCCAGACGTACCACGTATCCAAGAGGCAGAACTTTATACTTCGTGCAGCTTTGATGTGGACAATCAACGACTTCCCAGCTTATTCGATGATGTCGGGGTGGAGTACATCTGGCTTGTACGCTTGTCCGTACTGCATGGATGACTCCAAAGCCTTTAATTTAAGACACAGTAGAAAAGTCCGTTGGTTTGACTCACATAGGAGATTTTTAGATAGTACACACCGATTTCGTGGAAACCGGGTGCTTTTTAGCCGTGGAGTTGTTGAGAAGGCTGTAATGCCCGAAATACGTACTGGAAATGAGCTTTTGGAGGAATTGGATCGTTTTGGGTTTTTACGGGTGTTTGAAGACGATGCAGCAGAGTACAACGCGGATTTAAGTAAACATTGTGTTGGATGGAAGAAGAGAAGTATTTTTTGGGATTTGCCGTACTGGAGCACAAATATGATCCGTCACAACTTTGACGTGATGCACATTGAGAAGAACTTCTTTGATAACATTTTCAACACAATAATGTGTGTGCCTGGAAAAACTAAGGATCATCTCAAGGCACGTCAAGATTTAGCCGAGCTCGGGATCCGATCGGAATTGCATCCAGTTGGTTCTACCATCCCCAAGGCATCATACACACTAAACAGAGAGCAAATGGCTGTCCTTCTGGAGTGGCTTAAAACTCTGAGATTTCCTGATGGGTATGTCTCTAATTTAGCCAGGAACATCGACATGGCTAAACATCAGGTATTCGGGATGAAGAGTCATGATTGTCATGTGTTCATGCAACGACTGATTCCTATTGCATTTCGGGAGTTGCTGCCAGAAAAAGTATGGGAAGCTCTTACTGAAATTAGTCTGTATTTTAGAAGTCTTATTTCTCCGAGAATTTCTGCCGCAGATATGTGGAGGTTGGACGAGGAAATTGCAGTTGTGCTCTGTAAGTTAGAGACTATATTTCCTCCAACATTCTTTGATGTCATGGAACATCAGCCTGTTCATCTAGTTTACGAGGCGAAAATTGCTGGCCCGGTACAATATAGGTGGATGTATCCCTTTGAGAGGTAATTACAAATTACACGTCTAAAATATTAGTACTATTTACTTTTCTGATAACTTTTTACATGTCTTAATAATTACTCTTTGGTTTAAATTACAGGTATCTTCGACATTTAAAACTTAATGTCAAAAACAAAGCACATGTTGAAGCCTTGATCTGCAACGCATATCTTAATGAAGAAGCATCATACTTTGTATCGCATTACTTTGGGCCAGATGTTCGATGCAGAGTTAGAGATCTACCTAGAAACGATGATGGATTCTTTAACAACGTCAGACCAGGTGTTTTGTCCATATCTACACACCCAATCAAATTTCATGGTCGGGGTAAGGCTTTTATGATGGATGAAGCAGATCTCAAAATTGCTCAGACTTATGTTCTGCGAAATTGTCCGGAGGTGAATCAATTTTATGATCAATTCGTACACTTAATCACAAAGAACGAGCCTAATCTAAACGCAGAGCAAGTTGACAATGTGGTCGAAGACCAGTTTGCACTATGGTTTAAACAGATTGTAAGTACACGTTAAATGTCTTTAATTTGTTGTGTAAATTAGTATTACGTATTTACGTTGAATTATTGTTCTTATATGCAGTCCAGGGACGGGTTTCTAGACGGTGTGGATAATGCGGATATTCTAAAGGACCTGGCCGAGGGACCTTTGCAGAAGGCACGTCGCTATGATGTTTGTTACGTGAATGGTTATAGATTTCACACTATCTCTCATTCCGCAAAAAAGAAATCTTCTGAGAACAGCGGGGTGTGCGTGAAATTTGATGATAACAGTCCGGATGAAGCAGACTTTTACGGAAAGTTAGAGGATATTGTTGACCTCGAGTATCGAGCACTTCCAAATAAAAGGATAACTTTGTTCAAATGTCAATGGTTTGATCAGACTACCACCGGATACGGCCATGGTACGAGAATCCATCCGCGTTACAAGCTGGTCGACGTTCATATTGGTCGATTTTATAGAAAGTACGATCCTTTTGTCCTAGCCCCTCAAGCTTCCCAAGTTTATTACTTATCTTATCCCAGTTTAAGGCAAAACATGAAAGACTGGCGAGCTGTTTGCAAAGTCAGATCAAAGCAATTCGAGGAGACTGCTTTCCAACTGGAAGAGAGATCAACCGATTTTGTGGCAAATGAAGATGTTTCTGACCTACAAGTCGCACCGTTGCGTGATCCCGCTGGAGAACTTTTACACTTAGACGAAACGGTTCATGATGACGAGGAAAATGAAGACACCGACGACGAAGATCTTGTATTATCTGACGACGATGAGGTCGATGACGATTATGTAACCCAATAATATGGTTTTAATAATTATATGTTTATTTCTTATTATTTTTAAATTCGGTTGTAAGTTTTATACATTTTTTTTTTTTGAAGAAGTAAGTTTTATATATTTAAATATAGTATTTAAGATTTTATTAATTATAATATAATAATAATAATAATAATAATAATAATAATAATAATAATAATAATAATAATAATAATAATAATAATAATAATAATAATAAACAATTAAAAAAAAATCGAATTTATTAGGTGGTTGAAAAAATCTGAAAAGTTAAAACGCATTGGGAAGGTAAAAACGCTTTTTAATATACCGACAAAGCACCGACTAAACTTTAGTCGCACATTAGTCGGTGCACTGAAAAGTTTTTTCACTTTCCCACGCAATCTGAAAAAGTTACTGCAAGCATTTATTAGGTGGTTGAAAAAATGTCACCGACTAACTGCCGACTACCATTTAGTCGCAGATTAGTCGGTGCTTTTGAAAAGTTATTTCAATTTCCCAAGCATTCTGAAAAGTTACTGCAAGAATTTATTAGGTGGTTGAAAATATCTCACCGACTAAGCACCGACTAGGATTTAGTCGCAGATTAGTCGATGAATTGAAAAGTCTTTTTTTGAATTTCGAACATAATTACTGAGGCAGTTAAGGCATTAGGTTAAACGGTAAAAAAATCACCGACTAGCCACCGACTAAGGTTTAGTCGCAGCTCAGTCGGTGATGTTTTAATATAAATACCCACACTTCACCAAAAATCCGTTCATTTCTTTCTCACTCTTTCTCTCTTTCTCGTTGTTTTCTCTCTTTCTCTCTTCCTATTCCTACCATTCTTCCTACTAATTCCTTAGCTACCATCTTCAATTTCCGACTAGCATCATTTTGATTCCGACTACTTCCCAAGTTTTTCAAGGATTAAAGGTTAGTTTTTTGTTTTAGGTTTTTTTTTTTTTCAAAAACATGATGTTTACACGTTTTTTTACATGTTTATTGATGTTTATGATTATGTTGTTTTACATGTTTATAATAATAATCTTGTTTTTACATGTTTATTTGAATGTTTATAATTTTTTTAGGGTTTATTTCGTTTTTTATATATTAATGTTCATATGTTGTTTATGTTATTTTTAGGGTTTGATAATCTTGTTTATATATTAATGTTTATTATATTGTTTAGGGTTTTTTTTAGGGTTTTTGTTGTTTTTTGGTTTCGTTTTTTATGTTGTTTTTAGGGTTTATGTTGTATTTTTATTTTTAGGGTTTATGTTGATGACATTTTTAGGGTTTGATAATCTTGTTTTTTTATTCAAATGTTTATGTTGTTTTTTTATTTTTAGGGTTTATGTTGTTTTTTGTATTTAGGGTTTATGTTGTTTTTTGGGTTCGTTTTTTAAATGTTTAATTTCGAAATATACATGTTTATTTTCGAAAAATACATGCTTATTTCATGTAGGGTTTCGTTTTTTTTTTTTTTTTTTTCTGAGTTTTTTTCGAAATGTTTATGTTTATTTTTAGGGTTTTGTTTTTGTTTTTTTTTTTCTGAGTTTTTTTCGAAATATATATGTTTTTTTTCGAAATGTTTATGTTTATTTTTAGGGTTTCGTTTTTTTTTTTCTGAGTTTTTTTCGAAATGTTTATGTTTATTTTTAGGGTTTTGTTTTTGTTTTTTTTTTTTTCTGAGTTTTTTCGTAATATATATGTTTTTCGAAATATATATGTTTTTTTTCGAAATATTTATATCTTTTTTTCGAAAAATACTTGTTAATTAGATGCCTAGGATGAGAAATACTTTAGGACAACGTATAGACCCCCGAACCGGTCAACCATACCACCCTGATATTATACCGGTTCGACAACTTGCACGTTCTGACCCTGGCGCTGCACCAAATGCGGATTTAGAAGAGCATTTTGTGCGGTCAGACTTTAGGAGGGCAGTGGGGGCTGTCAATCCCTTTCCGGTGTCATCACGTGCTTCGCCACGTATCAATACACCAGAGGATGACACGGCCCAGGGCCCGCCACGGGATGACGGCCCGCCACGGGATGACCCTCCCCCTCAGCCGCTGCACCGACCACCACCCCTTCTGTGGCTAACCGAGGAGGGCACGTTTGCCACCGACACTGGCAGCCAAATATCAACGTCCATTCGTAGGACGTTTGAGGCCTACCAAGATCCTAGAGGATATGCTTGGAGGTTCCTATCTAGGGCTGCTATCGATTTCTATTGGCAGCAGTTTCAAGTAAGTCTATTTACTACATTATTTGATTAACTTTAAATTGACTTGTTTGTTTAACTAATATTAATTGTTTTTGTCGTTTCAGCAACAATGGACTTGGGATCCCTCTATCACTTCCAAGGTCCGCACGGAGTGGGAGAAGAGGGCCAAGCTCCGGTACAAGGATCTTATGCATCTTCATAGGAGCCACTATGAAGCTGACAATGATTATAAGCCCAAATGGGCCGATAAGGAGGCTTGGGATGAATGGGTAAAGGCCTGGAAAGACCCATCATACCAGGCCCAGCGGGAGCGAGGGAGGAAGAACCGTCGGCGGGGCAATGAATCGGGTGTCGTAGAAGTCACCCATACCGGCGGCTCCGTGTCTGCCCGCCGGACATTGCGCATCTTGGTATGTTCTTGATTTTTTTTTGAATTTGAATTTTTTCTCTAAATATTAATTAATTACTTTGTTTAACCACGAACTTTGTTTTCACAGGAAAAAGAGCGAAACCGCACGCCGTCCTCTTATGAGTTGTTTCTACACACTCATAGAGTGAAAACAAAGGACGGGTTGCAGTGGATCAACAAAAAGTCCAAGGATGTAAATGTAAGTGTAATTGTATGTTGTTTTTTAGTACTAATGAATTATAGTGTAAGTTAGTTTTTGGGTTGTTAGTTTAGCTTTTGGTAAATTAGCTGTTTTAGAATACTTTGGATTTTGAGGAAATGCTGGTTTGATAGCTGTTTTCGTAGTTTAGTTTTTATTTCAGGGTTATTTAAGTTTTGGTTAAGTTAGTTTACAGAGGAAACTCTGCCGAAATTTTTATATAATTTTTTGCTTTGTTTAGGACGAGTACTTGCGCCTCTGTGCCGAGCTTCCTGTCGAGGCGTCTGAAGAGGATATGAATGAAGCCTATTTTCAGGCTGTCAAAAATATTGAATCGGATGAGCCGACGAAGAAGCCCAATAAGTCTGTGTTTGGGGTTGGTGATGCCGCAGCGGTCTATTACGCTGATATTGTGGCGCCAGAGACTCAAACCCAGCCCACTCCTCCCCCCGAGCAATTCACGAATGAGCGGTTGGATGAGCTTCAGCGTGCCATGAACGAAGTTACGCAAAGCCTCCAATCGAACATTCCGAGGGAGGAGTTTGACCGGCTAGTGGCAGAGCATAAGCGCTTGAGCCAAGAGGTACAACACCTTCTTAGCTTTATGCGCTCGGTTTTCGCCGAAAGGGGTTTGTCGCAACCTCCTCCTCCCCCCCCCCCCCCCCGAGTGATCCTTGTATTTTTATTATTTTTATTTTTTTAGTTTTATATGTAAAAACAATGAGTTGTATATATTAATTCCTTTTTTTAATATTTTTATTTATGCGTTTACTATTATCTTTTATTGCGTTTTTTTATTAAATTGGATCGATAATTTATTTGCATTTTTTTATTAAATTGGATCGATAATTTAATTTAATAAAAAAATAATAAAAACTGGTCAAATGTGGTCAACGACAATTGACCACATTTGACCAGTTTTTATTATTTTATAATTAAAAACATACCGACTAGATTCCGACTGTACGTTTAGTAGGTGATTAGTCGGTAGAAATATTTTCAGTCAACAGAATATTGACTTCACCGACCAACTACCTACCATATCTGAGTCGTTAATCAGTCGGTAAAATTAGGCGCCAAAATGTGGTCAAAATCTGGTCAAATAAAAGTTTGAATTTTCCGACTAATCTCCTACTAATGTATAGTCGGAGATTAGTCGGCTAATAATTAAAATAATATTTTTAAAAAAACCAATAAATATCAACAAAATCGGTTTTTGGTTTACAGCGACTAGATAGCTACTAGGTTTTAGTCGGTAGTTGCGACTAAACAACGACTACAACCTTTGGTCGCAGTTTGCGACTAAATACCTACCATGTTCATGTTAGTCGAACTTGCGACTAATTTATCGACCCAGAACATTTACCGACAACTTTATACCGACTGACGTGTTTTAGTCGCAGCTTAGTCGGTATAGCTCTATACCGACCAAATGCCGACTAAATGCCGTAGTCGCAAATCTGCATTTTTTTTGTAGTGAAAGGGACTAGATCTACAATATCCTCTCTAAGAGCATCAATTTTGGTGATCTAACTTTAGATCACATGATCAAACTAGAACAAAAACGCTATTAATGGTGATCTAAAATTGGGTGGGTTGAGGAAGAGGTTGGCAATTTGGGTCATTATGTGACCCGTTCCCATGAACGGTCACTTCATTTTTTTCACTCATTTTGCCTTGTGTCTAGTTTTAATTGGAGGAGAAAATTAACATTTTGTCCCTGACACATAGCCCTGCCCACTTGTCCATGTGTTGGCTTCTCATTGGATGGTAAAAATACCCATTTATTTATAGTAACATGACTATTTTCTAAATTATTTAAATTTATTTATTAAAATATTATTTAAATGGTCATATTTTTTCGAGATCTATAAAATGAGACTAATTTTGATATTTTTTGACATAATTTTATTTTTTTTCTATTTTCTTACCATTTTTTGGATAAATAAACGCAAAAAATCATCTTAAATATCCCAAAAAACATGAATTGAAATGTGAGCTTTTAGGAAAATGACGCCATTAAAGAAAAAGAGAGAGAAGAGAGTATTTTGTATTATTCAAATATGCTCAACAGGTAAGGACCTGGAGACTTATATACAAGAGTATGTAACAGAATGGGACAGCTGGCATGGGTAATAACAAACCCACTCATGCAAGAATAAAGCTATACAATGCAAAAGTAAAAACTATATTCTAGAATATACAAATAATGAAGGCTATTCTTGTCACCCCCCGCAAACTTGGTTGGGGTATACACACCAAGTTTGTCCAATAAAAGCCGGAACTGAGAAGAAGGAATAATCTTGGTGAAAACATCCGCAAGCTGTGAAGAGGTTGGAAGATAGGTCAACTGGAGGAGGCCTTCCATAACCTTCTCACGAGTAAAGTGGAAATCGATTTCGAGATGCTTCATGCGTTCATGAAATACCGGGTTTTGAGCAATGTGCAAGGCAGACATGTTATCACAATGTAATGTCACGGGTTTGAGGGAAGTAAGACCAAGCTCTTCAAGGAGACGAACGACCAACACAACCTTAGAGGAAGCACTTGCCATGGAGCGGTACTCTGCTTCGGAAGATGATTTAGACACTGTAGCTTGTTTTTTTGATTTCCAGCTAATAGGAGAGCGCCCCAAGAGTAAGACAAAACCAGATATAGAACGACGCGTGTCAGGACAAGCGCCCCAGTCGGAGTCGGAAAAAGCTTGAAGCACCAAATGATCTGAACCAGATAAAAGAATCCCTTGGCCCAATGTAGCAGATAAATAACCCATAGTATGTGTAAGTGCCTGAAAATGATGGATTGTCGGTTTCTGCATATGCTGACTTAGAGCTTGTACTGAGTAAGACAAGTCAGGACGAGTGTTGGTGAGGAAATTCAATTTGCCAATGAGACTGCGATATAATGTGGGATCAGAAAATAATGAAGCATCCAGTGAGGAACGCTTGTGATTCAAAGGTAATGAAGTGACATGAGGCCAAAGGTCATTAAGCCTAGAGTCACGAAGTAATTCTTTGCTAAATTTCTGCTGAGTGACAATAATACCAATTTGTGAATAAGTAAGTTCAAGACCAAGGAAAAAACTCAAAGTGCCAAGATCCTTGATGCTGAATACCGAATGTAGATATGACTTAAGCTGCGAGATAAGATGAGGAGCATTACCAGTAACAACAATATCATCGACGTAAATAGCCACGATAGTAATAAGATCATCGGACTTATGGGTGAACAATGAATAATCAAGTTGATGTAGAGGCCAATGTTTGGAAGCAGCGAGAGCCAAGATACAACGGATAGTATAGTCATACGGACCACCGGAGAAAAAGTGTCATGAAAGTCAATACCATATTCCTGAGTATACCCTTTAGCAACTAAACGGACTTTATATCGTTCAATAGAGCCGTCGACCTTCAATTTAATTTTGTAAACCCATTTGCATCCAACACATTTTTTACCAATGGGAAGGGGAACTAAGTCCCATGTGTGATTAGTTTAGAGAGCCTATAATTCAGAAGACATGGCCTGGACCCACAATGGGTCTTGCACGGCTTGTTTATAGGTGCGAGGTTCATGGAGATTAGACTGAAAAGCAAGTAAAGATTGGTGGTCAAGAGGTAATGAATCAAAATGAACCAAATTGCACCAATGAGCAGAGTTATAGACAAAATCTTGTAAATGAAAAGGGGGACGAGTGGGGTGAGTAGATTTGCGTGAAGGAAGTGGAGGTAAAGAAGGAGGATGAGAGAGATCAACTATGAGAGATATTTCTAGTGGGTTATTATTAGGAGAGGGAGAAGATGTACTAGTAACATCTTGAGAGGTAGAGGGAGACATGTCAGAGGGCGGAATAGGGGATGGGCCATGAAGGGGAGATGTGTCAAGAGTAGAAAAGGAGTAAAGGGAAGAAAGGTGTCATCATATGTAGGAAAGGGAGTGTGAGCAGCAAGATAAAAAGTGGCTAGAGGAGAAGACCTAGGGGTAGTAGAATGGTAGGGGAAATGATGTTCTTTTGAAAATAACATATCTAGAAAAGACAATAGAGTTAGCGGTAGGAGTATAGGTCTTGTAAGTCTTTTTGGTCAATGAATACCCAATGAATATAGATTGATGAGCCCTAGGATGAAATTTGGATCTATTGTGTTTAAGAGTAGACACGAAACCTAAGCAGCCAAAAGGCTTGAGATGAGTGATAGTAGGGGGTTCCCCAAAAAGTTTTTCATAGGGGGAGATGTTGCCAAGCACTGATAGAGGAAACCTATTAATAAGATAAGTAGTTGTGTAAAGGCAGTCACCCCAAAAGTAATTAGGGAGATTGGCTTGGAATGACAGAGCGCGAGCCACTTCTAATAAATGTCGATGTTTTCGTTCGACCACTCCGTTCTGTTGAGGAGTATCACGACATGATGTTTGGTGTAAAATGCCTTGACTAAGGTATAAAGAATTGGTGTCTCCATCACACAATTCCTTGGCATTATCAGTGCGTATAATCTGAATAGTAGAATTAAACAGAGTAGTAACATAGGCATGAAACTGTTTAAGAAAAACAATTTATTGATTCTTTGATTTCATCAAGTCCAAGTAGTCTGGGTAAAATCATCTACAATAGTCAAAATTAAAGTGCAACCATCATGAGTAGTATATCGGTATGGGCCCCACACGTCGATATGTAGTAATTGAAAACTTCTATGAGTCTTAATAGAACTAGTAGGGAAGGAACATCTAGTCTGACGAGCAGCGGGACAAATGGTACATATAATGGACTCATTCAACTTATTTATATCAAGATTAGGTACTAAAAACTTGATTTGAGAGAAAGGTAAGTGACCTAGTCTAAGGTGTCATATCTTAGCTAGGTCAATATTAGAGGTATGGGACTTGGAAGTGTCAGCAGCAACACATATAGTGGACCTTGGAGAAGAAACAGTAGGAGGAACATCAACATAATAAAACCCGTGAACAAGCCTACCAAGAACTCGAGTCTTTCAAGGGGCCTGAACAATACATTCATCAGCAGTAAACAGAATGTTAGTACAAGTGTCAATGCAAAGCTTGGGGATGAAGATCAAATTGAATTGGAAGTCCGGAACATAAAGAACATTTTTAAGCACACGATCATCCAGTAAACGAACATCTCCATATGTATCCATCATGACTTTTCGTCCATCTGGAATAGTAATGCTATGCTTGGCAGTAAGAATTTTGTGAGTAGACACAAAGAAATCCAAGGTATTACACATGTGATCCGTTGCACCGCTATCAAGAATCCATTTAGAAGTAGTAGATTTAGAGAGAAAGCAAAATTTACCTGCTAAATTGGCAACACTAGGCACGACTTCAAGATCCATTGGAGAAGAATCAGTAGAAGGCTCCTTGTGTTTGTTGAGTAAAACCATCAGGTTATCAATTTGAGTAGGAGTCAGGCCAAGGCTATCAAAGTCAAGTTTAGCATCCTGTTCTTGCACACAACCAGCAAATTTTCTTTGTTTGAAGCCAGGAGGATATCCGTTAAGCTTGAAACATCTCTCAATGGAATGGTCTTGAATCTTACAATCACAGAAATAGGAGGAAGTACGCTTTTAGCTACTACTCGGTCAAGAGAAGAGATTAACCTACCTATCACCATATTGTTACATCTATCCCAAGCTTTCCTTTGCTGTGTGTCAGATGAACGTTGAGGAAGAGATACGTCAACGAAGCAGAATTTATTTTTGGCGATGAGGCCTATCATCATAGAACGCTTCCAGTCACCGAAGCCATTGCCATCAAAAGGAGAATTCACGAGTTTGGTGCTAGCATGGTCCGATGGATGCAGATAGTAAACAGATGATGGATCTTGAGTAAGATCAATGTGATTTTGTGATGAATGTCAGTTAGAAGATACGTGAATGGTTGTTTCATCCATGAGAGAGAAACGAAAAAAATCAAGAAAAAAAGAAAAATCAAAAAAGAATGGCGATAGAAATGAGAAAAACAGAAAGATGATATTATGAATAGTAAAGGCAGCAGAATTTCTCTAATTTGTTGCAGCGGGATTCCGCTCTGATACTATGTGAGCTTTTAGGAGAATGACGCCATTAAAGAAGAAGAGAGAGAAGAGTGTATTTTGTATTATTCAAATATGCTCAACACGTAAGGACCTGGAGACTTATATACAAGAGTATGTAACAGAATGGGACAACTGGCATGGGTAATAACAAACCCACTCATGCAAGAATAAAGCTATACAATGCAAAAGTAAAAACTATATTCTAGAATATACAAATAATGAAGGCTATTCTTGTCATGATATAATAAAAAAAACTTGGGAATTGCTTGAATCCATTTAAAATTTTATTAGTTTTTTAATTTGTGAATATATTTCTATGTGTGCATTGTAATTATTTGGAGTACTTGATGTTAATGAATTTCGTTAATTATTTTTGATGTCTACAAATTTATATTCATCAAAAAAATATTAGCTTTAGTAAAAGATTATAATTTTTAATTAAACATAAATTAAATTTATTATAATTAAATAAAAAATTATATTAAATTTGTATATGACAATGTTGCTATGAAAAAAAAATAAATATTAGATAAATTAAGAGTGAGAAAGTATAGTGGGGTAGATAAAAAGTAAGAGAAAGAAAAATATGATCTTTTAGAAAAAGTCATTGTTAATGAGATTAGGTTGAAAGATTAACTTTTAGGAGAGAGAAAAAATGTAAAAGATTGTAATGACCTTTTTTTAAGGTCACCATTAAGGATGCTCTTAACAAAGATTAATTCTCCACTCCTATTACATAGCTTCTCATAAATACGTACGTGAAGGTTCCATTATGTGTTGGTAATCCACCCAAGAGTCTCCTAAACCGCTACTGCTCCGGATCACATTGGTTTATACATAATTGTAGATCTATTTTTAAGTCGGATCAAATTAGGTTCGGTTATAAAGTCGGGTGTCTATCGGGTCATCAGGTCTGTCTTAAACACCTCTATAAAAAGGATCTTCAATTGAGAGTGAGGTCTTGGAACATAGGTACCCTAGAAGCCAAGTCGTTGGAATTGGCTAATGAACTTTTTAAATACAGGATTCATGTAGCTTGTGTTTAGGAGACAAGGTGAAAGGGGCAAAAAGCAAAAGGTATAAAGGGATACAAGTTGTGGTAGGCAGGTTTGGATGGTAGACATAGCGAGGTGGGCATCCTAGTGGCCAATGATACCCTTAAGCAATTAGTTGAAGTAAGGAGGTATAACAGTAGGATTATATTAGTTAGGATAATTGTGGGAGAGGAGGTCATATTGATTGTTAGTGCTTATAGGCCCAAAGCTGGTCTGGATGAGCAGGTGAAGCGTGAGTTGTGTGGATAACCTAGGAAACCTTATGAGGACTATCCCGGAAGATAAGAAAGTTTTCCTAGGTGGAGACTTTAATGGACATATAGGCAGAGATGCATGCAACTATAACTCGGTGAATGGAGGGTTTGGTTTGGGGACACAGAATGAAAGTGGGAGAATTTGCTAAAGTTTGCGCTAGCCAAAGAATTGGTTATAGCAAACTCGATCTTTCGGAAGAAAGACAAGCATTTCATAACGTATAAGAGCGGTGTGCACACAACCCAAGTTGACTACTTTTTAGTGCGCAAGGGAGATCGACACTCATGCTTGGATTGTAAAGTAGTGTTAGGTACAGAGATGCCTACCCAACACAGGCTTTTAGTACTGGTTTTTAGGATAAAGAAGAAAATTGTAGAGATGAAGATTAAGTTCAGGGGAAAGATCATGTGAGGGAGACTCAAAGGGGATATGGCCTCAACCTTGTTGAGCAAGATAAGTTCGTTGGGATTCCCAAGTCAGACGGAGGATGCGAATGAAATGTGGGTGAATATTGCAAAATCCATTCGTAAAGTGGCAAAAGCGACCTTGGAGATGTCTTTGGGGAACCAAAAGTTTTCAAAGAGTCTTATGGTGGAACGATGAGGTGGAGAAGAAGATAAAGGACAAAAATAAGAGATTTAAGGAACTTATGACATGCATAGAGAGAGCTACAAAAAAGCAAAGCGAGCAACAAAGAAAGCGGTGTGTGAGGCAAAAAACCGTGCTTATGAGGACTTTTATTAGAAGCTTGATACCAAAGAGGGGGAGAAGCATATTTTTAAGTTGGCAAGGATTAAGTTCAGGCAGCGGCAAGACTTAGAGGCAGTGAAATACATCAAAGATAAGGAAGGACGAGTTCTCCTGAGACAAGAGGACATTAAGACCAGATGGTGTCAGTATTTTTCTCACCTACTCAATGAGTCTAGGGGGCCAAAGAAGGACGATAGTCAAGCTTTAGACATCTAAAGACCACTGGAATATGGGTCAACGAGCGAAATTACCACCGAGAAGCTCTCTAAAAGATGGGGAAAACAAAGGCAGTCAGAGGGGTTTAGGAGAAGAGGGCATTCGTTGGCTAACTAACCTCTTTAATGATATCTTGAGGACACATAAGATTCCAGAAGAATGGAGGAACAACACTCTAGTACCTTTGTTTAAAAACAAAGGTGATGCGCAATGTTAGGGTTTTATTTTAATACCGCAAGCGCACGGGTGTCGTAGCACAATTACGGGTCGGATCACGGGGAGACAGGATTAATACAAGAGTTGCTTAGTTAATCACTTGCGAAACAAATGATTTTGATTGTTATTTCTAAGACTATGTGATAACACTTAAGAAATATGAAGAATTCAAGATAATAAAAGGACTAGGACATAGGAATTCCCCACTAATAGCATGTAATTATTTCGATAAGGATTGCAATTGATTCCGTTGAATTGAATTAGCGATCTAACTTAATCACTCCTTTTCGGGATGGTAATCAAATTAAAACAGATTAAATGGGTTCTCTCAATCTCAACTTTCGTATTTTGATCGATTAACATCACAAGAAAACATACTACTCAATCTCAACTTTCGTGATTTTGATTAAGAAGACATATTCACTTGATTTATCATCCAAGACTAATAATATTCTCATCCCTCAACTTTCGTGATTTTGGTTTTAAGAGAAATTAAAAGACTTTAACTTGAATGATCATACATAACAATTTAATCAAACCAATTCAACATCACAATCATCAATCCTCATTTAACAACCACATACATATTAGGGTTCAAATCCTATGCCCTAGCATACAAATCTACTCACTAATCATGGCTATAGAGATTTCTAAGACTAATAAACTATCATGAAACAAGAAATAAGACATAATTTAAATACTTGAATAATAAAGAAAATACCTTGACAATGGAGAACTGAAGAACGGTAATGTAAATTGCAAATGAAATCCAAGAGTACAATATTGAAATTCTTAAAGGAAAACTTGAACTAAATCTATGGAATACAAAGAGAAGTACTAGGGTTTGAAAGAGACAAAAAACTCAATAATCTAAATTAGGGTAACCTCCACTTAAATAGTGGTTCCAAAAATTAAGAGAAAAAACCGTTTAAATTCCCGTCAGACGAAAAGCAACGACTCGCCACATCGGGTGCGACGAGTCGTTACATATGTACTGGGCTGAAAAAGAGAGTTCAGAGAAGAAGCGACGAGTCGTTACAAAGGAGCGACGAGTCGTCGCATAGAGCAGCGAGTCGCCACATTGGGTGCGACGAGTCGTCGCTTCTGGACTGACAGACGAACTTTGAATGGCCGCCATTTCCTGCTCGGTTGTCGGATATGGACATATAATATACCGTTGGAAATCTCTTGAAGTCTACTTTCCAATGCCGCAAACCTTGCATCAATGTGATCTCCCTATCAAAAGTTATGGCCAAAAGAGTGAGCATGTATCAAATTTCACTTCAAAACATTTGTCTTTTAATCACTTTTCTACTCTTTTCTCTTTTGCCCATCGTCATTGTACAACATCTTCAAGCAAGCAACGATCTCTTCACTTAGTTAAGGGGTCTTAGGCTATTTCTCCAAGCCTTCACCCTCTTATAACTCTGTATACTAGTAAAAAGCTTCAATTCCGCCTCATATTATCATAAATCTACAAAATAAGCATACGAGACAAAAGTTGTAACAATCCACTACTATAATCCCTAAATACCACTATAACTTCGTTCATGGAGCATAGAAATAAAACGGATAAGTGCAAATAATTGCACTTATCAAACCTCCCCATGCTTAACCTTTGCTCGTCCTCGAGCAAATCGAGGTGAAAATACAGATAAAACAAGGTCAAAACATGATCTTCAACTCCTAAACTACTTCTTATACCTCCCTTTCCTAAACTCCGCTAATCCCCGGTGTTTGCCAAGAGTCCAAACATCTATACCACTTGTTCCCCTTCACTTGGCTAACACCCATACACACACAATGCAAACACAAAAGATAGAACATGTAAACCAAAAATCCCAACACTTCAACCTCCTTATAACTCCTCAAAGAATATGAGAAATGAAAAACAAAAACTACAACTTATCCCTCCAATGGTGGCCTACCCAAATACCTTCCTTATGACTCCCTCTCTTATGACGCCACACCAAAACAAAATGACAAATAGATAAACTTTGAATCTCTCTTTTTCTCTCATTTTGCCTAGGGGCTCATTTTTGGGTTTTCGCCCTAGCCACTCATTCATTTTTTTCATATCTCACTTGCTTACCCACTCATGCCGCTCTCTTGCCTAGGTCGCCCTTTCGGGTTTTCAACCTAGCTGGGCTTTTCTCTTCAAGCATGTTTTTCTTTCCCTTTTTCAATAAACAACAAGTACAGATTCAGCTACAAAACAAAAATCAAAATGCATGCTCAAGCTAAATCTATACAAAAACATAGGGTAGAAAGCGTGAATAAACAAACAACAGGTTTCCCCATGCTTGCTTTTCACGGCGGGTAGCAATAGAGTGTTCAGCAACCCTAAAGATGAAGGGTCTTTAGTAACCCTGGATGAAACAATATAGCACAAAGATATGAGAATGCAGCCTACCTAATAAACTCCAATGCTAAACCGGGATAACACCATCGGTTGTAGCATTACCTCTTAAAACATGAACAACGGCTCTCCTTATGTCTCCCCAAAAATAAAAGGCTTCCTATCTCAATCTCCTTCCCCTCATAAATGATCTCACATGAAAGCCCATAAAAATCCAAAACCCCTTATCGACCTCAAACCCATCCCAACACAAAAATCCATCATCACAACCACAATATAATGTACAAAAATAAAAACCCAAACTCCAAAACTGTAAGGCTCATGCAATGGAGCTCTTGGATCTCGCAATCTAAGAACTTACTTTGGATCAGAGAGGATGGGGGCTTATTTTTGGTTCAAAAATTTTTAGCTCATAACATGCAATGGTTGAACAGGGATGATGTGCGAGAATCTATGTGAGAATAGCTTGGTGGGTTAGGGTACGGTAATCTAGTGGAGCTAGAATATAGGGAAAGATAAGAGAAGAGATAGGAATAGAAATATACCTGTAGAAGACACGGCGAATGAGGAACGATGATATCAGCAACAGCTTCAAATGAACACTCACTCTCCTTTTGCCTAGCCTCCTTCACAGGTTTATGGCTAGCATTCTCTTTTTCTTTTCTGTTTTTTTTTTCATTTTTTTTTTTTTTGAAATATACATCCAAAATACAATCAAAAGGAAAACAAAAACAAGAAATCTAACCTAGGAAAAACAAAAAAAAAAAAAAAAAAAACTGTGAAACAAAACTAAAAACAAAACTAAGCAAAACATAAACAAAATAAAAACATAAACTACTACACTAGCAGGTGTAGACTCCCCCCCATGCTTATCAGAAGCATTGTCCTCAATGCGTAACAGCGTAGCAAGGGAACAAAAAAAACATAAGATTACAGAAGCATTCAGATGAGGGAAGTCTAAAGTAAAAAGAACTAAAACAAAAATAAAATCTAACTAAAAGTACCGGGTTGCCTCCCGGAGGCGCTAGTTTAACGTTTGTAGCTCGACACATACTAGTAAATAACTCGACAAACTACGGAGAAGCTTGTCAAACTTACTCCCGAAAAAATCGTATGACATCAGCAAATAACAGACACTAGTGGAAAAAAAGCTATTGGCTGCTACTTATTGGCTGCGGTTTTTAGGCAGACGCAGCCAATATGAGTAAAAAAAATGTGGTAAAAAAAAAATTAACAAGGGCTGCGGTTTTGTCTATTGTCCGCAGCCCCAAACCATAGCAAAAAAAAAAAGGTAAAGGGCTGCGGTTTTGTCTACTGTCCGCAGCCCCAAATCTTCAATATTTTCAAAAATTAAGAAAATTAACAAAAAAAAAAAAAATAGTAAAGGGCTGCGGTTTTTACATTTGTCCGCAGCCCCTAGTGTAAATTTCATAGGCGTGTGTTTTTAAATAAAAAAAAAAAAAAACGAAATTGATCTTAAGAGGCGCCCTTCTCTTAAAAATAGAAACCCTAGCTAGTTAACTTCATCTTCCTCATTCATGCGCCTCCTTCTCTCCCTTCTCTCCTCTTAAAAATCAGATCTTCAACATCAATCCCTTCTCTCCTCTTAAAAATCCGATCTTCATGCCCAGAGAATTTCAACATCAATCCCTTCTCTCCTTCTCATAATTGATCTAAAAAATTTCAAAGTTTTCGAGTTTTGCCCAGATTTTTTTCAGATTTTGCCCAGATTTTTTCGAATTGATCTAAAAAATTTCAGGAGTTTTCGAATTCGAGCAACAGATTTTGCCCAGATCTATTAAATTTCAGATTTTGCCCAGATTTTTTGAAGAACCCTAAACGCGATTTTGAAGAAACCTAAAGGCGATTTTGCCCAGATTTTGAAGAACAACTGCGATTTTGAAGAACAACAGCGATTTTGCCCAGATTTTGAAGAACAGCGATTTTGCCCAGATGTTGTTCGATCGCCGGATCTGGGTTCCTTTGTTTGGGGGTTTCTTGTACGAGTCTTGATTTTTTTTAGTCTTGATTTTGATTTTTTGTTTGAACTCAAAGGAATCAAAGGAATCATCTGAAGAATCGCCGGATCTGGGTTAAGTTTTTTAGTCTTGATTTTTTTTTAAATTTTTAGTTCCTTTGATGTTTTTAATTTTTAGGTCTTGATTATTGTAAGATCCGGGTTTTTGATTATTGTAAGATCTGGGTTTTTTATGTAAATTTTTTATTATTGTAAATTTTTGATGTAAATTTTTGATTATTGTAAGATCTGGGTTTTTTATGATTCTCTTCGTGTTCTTAATTTTTAGATCTTAATTTTTGATTATTGAAGATGTAAATTTCAGATCAACGATTTCGTTCCTGATGTTCTTAATTTTTGATTATTGAAGATGCAAAAATGAAATTTAAAAAAAAAAAAAAAAAAAAAAAAAAAAAATTTGAAAATGGGTTATGGGCTGCGGGCATTATGTCCGCAGCCAATAAATTTATCTTATTTGCTGCTACTCCAAGGGCTGCGAGACAAAACCGCAGCCCATACCCGTAAAAAGCCCGCAGCCCTTAAGGTTTTTTCCACTAGTGAGAATATGGAAGTTACGACAAAGAAAAGAACATACAAACAATCATGTATAACCCCATCTTTATAAAAAGAAAAATTAAAATAGAACTTAGGAGGAAAATTAAAAGAAACTAAAGGCAAATCAAAATGAGTAGGGGTATAGACATCATTATGCAAGACATTAACCATATCAATTTGAACATTCTCAGGATTATTGATAGGGAGGCAATCACAACTGTCAGCACAAACATCCTTAATTGACTTATGAGAAGAATCTTCCATAGTCAAAGATGTGAGATTAATACAAGGAAATTCTTTAAGTAATGAATCTATTTGAAAGAATTCCTCCCTCGACATCTCGATTGGACCACAAAGGTTATCTGATGAGGATAGGTGATGGTCAGGACAGGGTTGAGTAGAGTCTAACATGCTAGAAGAGTTTTGAACAGTCATCTCCCAATTATAAGTGTCATCGGACAACCATTCAAAGTAACTCCAAGCATATTCAGGTGTTAGCCATTGAAACTCATAATTGTTCATAGACTCTACTATTTCCCTAGTTTCATGATTTAAACCATTATATACACACTGACACATATCCCATTGTTCAATCCCATGATTGGGACCAACAAAATCACCAATCCTATATAAATACCTCCAAAATATTTCATGTTCAAATTGAGGTAGATAAAAACTTGCCATATCACAAGGAAGACCACATGATTGAATGAAAAATAAAGCAAAATTATTCAACTAAATAATAAAAAAAAAGAAGCAATTAACTAAACGAAACTAAATTAACCGATGCCTCCCCGGCAACGGCGCCAAAAACTTGTTAGGGTTTTATTTTAATACCGCAAGCGCACGGGTGTCGTAGCACAATTACGGGTCGGATCACGGGGAGACAGGATTAATACAAGAGTTGCTTAGTTAATCACTTGCGAAACAAATGATTTTGATTGTTATTTCTAAGACTATGTGATAACACTTAAGAAATATGAAGAATTCAAGATAATAAAAGGACTAGGACATAGGAATTCCCCACTAATAGCATGTAATTATTTCGATAAGGATTGCAATTGATTCCGTTGAATTGAATTAGCGATCTAACTTAATCACTCCTTTTCGGGATGGTAATCAAATTAAAACAGATTAAATGGGTTCTCTCAATCTCAACTTTCGTATTTTGATCGATTAACATCACAAGAAAACATACTACTCAATCTCAACTTTCGTGATTTTGATTAAGAAGACATATTCACTTGATTTATCATCCAAGACTAATAATATTCTCATCCCTCAACTTTCGTGATTTTGGTTTTAAGAGAAATTAAAAGACTTTAACTTGAATGATCATACATAACAATTTAATCAAACCAATTCAACATCACAATCATCAATCCTCATTTAACAACCACATACATATTAGGGTTCAAATCCTATGCCCTAGCATACAAATCTACTCACTAATCATGGCTATGGAGATTTCTAAGACTAATAAACTATCATGAAACAAGAAATAAGACATAATTTAAATACTTGAATAATAAAGAAAATACCTTGACAATGGAGAATTGAAGAACGGTAATGTAAATTGCAAATGAAATCCAAGAGTACAATATTGAAATTCTTAAAGGAAAACTTGAACTAAATCTATGGAATACAAAGAGAAGTACTAGGGTTTGAAAGAGACAAAAAACTCAATAATCTAAATTAGGGTAACCTCCACTTAAATAGTGGTTCCAAAAATTAAGAGAAAAAACCGTTTAAATTCCCGTCAGACGAAAAGCAACGACTCGCCACATCGGGTGCGACGAGTCGTTACATATGTACTGGCCTGAAAAAGAGAGTTCAGAGAAGGAGCGACGAGTCGTCGCATAGAGCAGCGAGTCGCCACATTGGGTGCGACGAGTCGTCGCTTCTGGACTGACAGACGAACTTTGAATGGCCGCCATTTCCTGCTCGGTTGTCGGATATGGACATATAATATACCGTTGGAAAGCTCTTGAAGTCTACTTTCCAATGCCGCAAACCTTGCATCAATGTGATCTCGCTATCAAAAGTTATGGCCAAAAGAGTGAGCATGTATCAAATTTCACTTCAAAACATTTGTCTTTTAATCACTTTTCTACTCTTTTCTCTTTTGCCCATCGTCATTGTACAACATCTTCAAGCAAGCAACGATCTCTTCACTTAGTTAAGGGGTCTTAGGCTATTTCTCCAAGCCTTCACCCTCTTATAACTCCGTATACTAGTAAAAAGCTTCAATTCCGCCTCATATTATCATAAATCTACAAAATAAGCATACGAGACAAAAGTTGTAACAATCCACTACTATAATCCCTAAATACCACTATAAATTCGTTCATGGAGCATAGAAATAAAACGGATAAGTGCAAATAATTGCACTTATCACGCAAATATGCGGGAACTATAGAGGTATCGAACTTCTAAGTCACACAAGAACTCTAGTACCTTTGTTTAAAAACAAAGGTGATGCGCAAATATGCGGGAACTATAGAGGTATCGAACTTCTAAGTCACACAAGAAAATTGTGGGACAGAATAATATAGAGAAGAATTAGATAGGAAACGATGATTAGAGAGAACTAATTCGGTTTCATGCCGGCAAGGTCAACCATTGAAGCAATTCATGTTTTGAGGAGACTGATGGAAAGGATATGCATATGGTGTTCATTGACTTAGAGAAAGCGTATGATAGCATACCACGACACATCATCTGGGATAGCCTTAAAGCTAGAGGTATGTCTTTAGTGTACATTGACGTTATACGGGATATGTATGACAGAGCTTCGACTAGCATTCAAACACCAGTGGGGATAACAGAGCCTTTTCTGGTTAAAGTAGGACTACATTAGGTATCGACTCTAAGTCTATTCATTTTTACGGTTATTATGGAAGAGATTTCTAAATTTATCTTGGAGACGGTACCATGGTACATGCTATTCGCGGATGATATCGTGCTGGTAGCAAAAACTAAGGAGGAGGTATGTAACAAATTGGATGAGTGGAGGAAAGCTTTAGAAAGTAAAGGGTTGCGCATTACTCGTACGAAGACCGAGTATTTGCGTTGCGACTTCAGCGGGATATCATCGGTAGGAGGGCCAGATGTATCCATTTGTGAAGAAGTTGTTAAAAGTACGACCAAGTACAAGTGTTTGGCATCGATCATTCAAAGGAATAAGGAGATTAACAGAGATGTAAATCATTGTATCCAAACGGGTTGGCTCAAGTAGCGAGCCGAGCAGCCACCGCGGTGCTATGTGATAGTAAGTTCCCAAGTAAGTAAAAGAGAAAATTCTACCGGGTGGCAATTAGATCGGCTTTGTTATATGGGATAAAATGTTGGTCCGTAAAGAAGATTTTTGAACATAAGATGGAAGTCACAGAAATACATATGCTGAGGTGGATTTGTGGGCGCTTTTTGATGGATCGAATTTGGAATCAAGAGTTTAGAGACAAACTAAGGGTTGCCCGTATTATTATAAAAATGCATGAAAATAGATTAAGGTGGTTTGCATATGTGCTGAGAAAGACTTTCGACGCCCCCGTGAGGATGGTTGAAAGCATTATAGTAGAGGGCAAGAGGAGTCGAGGAAGACCCATGAAATCTTGGGATGAGCAAATAAAAGGTTAACTGTATGAGTTAAACCTATCCAAGGACCTGACTAGGGATAGAGGTAGTTGGAGGGGTCATATCCATGTTTTAGACTACTGATCCCCTCTTAGATTACGTATTGGTGTCCTTGTTTTCTTGCTTTCGTACGTTTATTTTATTATTATTCGTATTATTGTCTTCATGTTTTAGTTTTTTTAATTGTTTCTACTATTGTTAATCTATATGCTTTTTTTAGCTCCCACGTTGCAGGGTCATCTTCAACTTCCTTGAGCTAGGGTACTCCTTTGGTCGCGCTCTCCTTTATGGGTATGAGTTGCCTTCATCCTTTCCTCCCTTGACCCCGGCCATAGTTTATATGAGCGAGACACACTAGGTAGGATGATGATGATGATGATGATTTCATGGTTAAATCACTTTATTACATGTAAATGGTGATGTCTAATTAGTATTTAGTACACCTTAATCCATGACTACAACCCTTCTTAGACACCTTTAGGCTATTTATTTCGCATCGTTATACCTCCCTAAGAATTGGTATCTAGGCCACACTACAACAAACTTAGCTTTTTGCGACATTGAATTTAGTGGCATTAAAAAAATGCCACTAATTCATATTTTTAGTCTAATAATTATTGGTTTTAAATTTAAGTTCCACCATAAAGTGATTTAGCGACACTTAATTTGGTCTTTAGTGGCAAATGTAATTGTCACTATAGTCTATAGTGGCATTTGTGAGAAATGTCACTAGATCCTATGTCGCTAAAAGCTTTAGTGTGACTTTTTAATATGCTGCTAAAGACTTTAATAAATGTCACTAAATCCTCTATATACACTATAAGAAATTTGTAATAGCGACATTTAAATTAAATGTTGCTAAATATATCCCACTAAAAGCAAATTATTCGAGCTATTCGGTTAGCATTGGATTGCATTCTTTCTTTATATGTGCATGATCTAATTAGCGTAGCAGGTACGAATATCCCACTTAACCGACCCGACTGGGTGTGACCCGCCGTAACATGTACCCGAAAATACCCGAACCGAGACACAACCGAACCGAATGACATCCATCCGAAATTGACTCGATCATCCGAATGAACATCTCTACGGACGACAATGAAAATAGTGGGCGACATTGAACAACAATAGATGGGAACGATACTGGATAGGGAGTGATAGCATTGGCGAACCATACCTTTGAAAAGAGGTTTTGAGCAATAAAAACATTGACTTAAGAGTACCTACAAATGTGACGAAATATAATACGTAGTAAAACAATACATGACGAGACAAGACAAATATTAAAGATAAAAACATAAACCATGGAGCAATCAGTTGACTAAAAATTACCCAAAACAATCGAATGAAAATAATGTACATAGGGGGTGTTTGGCATGTGGGAATGGGAATATGGGGAATTAAAAATAGGATTGGGATTGGAAATTAATAGTTGGGAATTGTTAAAATATAATCCAAATCTTTGTTTGGTATATATGAGAATGGGAATGGGAATAAACTAAAAATTTACTTTTTTACCCTTTTTAAATAAATTAACATATGTAGATTTTTTTATTAAATATGGGTAATTTGGTCTTTTTGCTCTCTCTTCTCAATTCCCACCTTCAATTACCAACCCCCCCTTGGTAATGAATTCATGGGAATTGAGGGGATCAAATCCCATTCCCAATCCCCCCTTCAATTCCCATTCCCACAAAACAAACATAAGAAATAATATATTTTGGGATATAAATTCTCAATCCCACCCTCTTATCCCACATACCAAACACCCCCATAATGTCTAATAATTTGAGGTATTTTGAATCAACGGGCCATAATTAACTATTTTGTTTAAAAATATTTCTAAATAACATAGTGGAAGCCTAGAGAGACAAATAAGAGTATAACATTTTCTTAGAAAATAGAAGAAAATTTTTATCCGTTACTTTTGTTAACCAATAATGGGGATTCTTTGCAGCAACAAATTTTTAGCCGTCCATGAACAAATGTCATTATCAATCACAAATAATCAACTACAATAATTTCAAGTTTCAAGATCCTTAACTTTTAAGTTTTAATAATGCTATCGGCTTTCAACATCATCAATGGTCAATCTTAAGTCCCCTTCATTTATGGCCTTTAATAATGAATAACATACTCAAATTGGCCCAAGTATATGAAAAGTTATGGAATTTCAACTCCCAAAAGCTAGTTTTTTATAAGAATGCTTTAGCCTTTATTGATCACCAACTGTTCGATGAAATTCCTCTTTGAGATATAAGTGTGCCCATTTCTGGAATCTTTTTGAATTCATCGTAACTTTATTTGGGTTGTATTTAAAGTTGTGGGTCAAAGAGAAATTCCGAACTTTAGGTGAAAAGATGTAAAATCTTCCTTATTAACATCCAAAAAAAGTTTCTAACTGAGATGGTCGAAAATTACGGGGAGTCTAGAGCATTTGAGTAATTATGTAATGTTGACAGCGGAATGATCAAGTTATGTGATTCAAACAGTAGAATAATTTGTATTGCATTATAATTGAATTCTTAGGGTGGGCCAACCTGTGCCTACTGGTAAATCTGCCACATACTATATATAGAAGTACTTTTCAACAAATTAAGGGGCATATGATTGTATGAATAAAATGAAAATAGGCAAGAGTTCATCAGATCATATCTAGTTGAAGAGCACATTTCTGGGTTAGTCTCTTTATCTCTGCTCAAGATATGTTTTGATTTTCAATTATTATTTACTGTTTTCTGTTGCAAATGTTATGTACTCTCTGTCCTGTTTAGTTTGATGTGAAGAGAAAGTTGAGTGTTTTTCTTAAGAAAAAGGTGGGTGATGATAAATGAAGAGAGAATGAAAATTGTGTAGATGAAATTAAAAGAAAGTTAAAATGTATGAACAAGATTAATATGAAGTGGTGGAGCATTGTCTAAAAATAAAAATGATACAAATTAAGTGAGACTGACCAAAATAACAAATGATGCAAAACTTTTTGCTAATTGTATAAAAAAGACATCTCAAAGCACAAAGTGTTCATCAAATGTGGAAGTTGAGAGCTTTGTTTTTATTACCTTAATTATCTTATGTTCATCAAATGTGCAAGTTGAGAACTTGTAAGCAGGGCCGGCCCTATAAGGGGGCAAGAGGGATTGGTAAAACGACGCTTTAATTGTTTATACAAATTCTCAAATGGGACCTTCAATACTTCATTGTTTACAAATAAGCAACTTGAGTGAGTTTGGTTTTCTAGGATCTGTCCACCCCAACTTAAATTCTATCTAACAAGTCCAGTTCAGTTTGCTTATCAAGTTCCTTTGACTTCACATTCTGCAAGTTTTCCCAGTTACTTGTCAAAAGCAATTTACAAACATTTTGGCAGTTTGAATTCAGTTGTTGTTACTTGTCACATAACGCTTAACTCCATGATCAAGGACATGACATATATTTATCGTTGCTCTACCCATCACTTAGTTATTTAAAAGGGGTGTTATGAAATACCATTGGTACCATATTAGGAGGTAACACATTTTTCCAAACATCGTAGAAGAGTATATGGGACTTTTAACTTGGAGTTGAATTTGTTCACTAATTTATTTGATAAGCTTTTTTGATCCATTTCTTTGTTCGCTTGTAACTTTGTATCTTTCCTTATGACTTTGTTTACAGAATTTACTTGCTGAATTTGCATCGGTTCATTAGCAACGCCAATTTCACGGTTATCAATTAAATTAGTATGGGTTATATGCATGTAGGTTTCATCCTATTCTGTTTAAACCTTCTTATTGTCTCAAATATGGCTACCTCAGATCCTCCCTTATTTATCGAGGGTCTTTGGCAAATGATTGTTGGTTGCTGGTTGCTGGTTATTGGATGTTGGCTCTTTTAGTGGTTTGTATGACCTGATGGATGTGTTGGCTTTTTTGTTGGCTTTTAAGCTAGATGGATAAGCTAGATGTTTAAGAGATATTGGTAATATTATGTATTAGAGAAAAAGTGGGCCAACAAAACAAAAGCCAATGATAAAATCCAAACAAGTTGCATTTTTCATTTTAGCTTAAAAGCTAGCTTTTTATCTGGCTGAAAAGCCATTTAACAAATAAGTTTTTTGGCTTTTTGACTAACCAAAAAACCGAAAGTCCAAAAACAAGCCAACCCAATAGCCATTTACCAAAACTATGGCCATTTGACTTTGTATGGATGAATGAGGCTTTTTGTTTACCACATTTTGGACTAATCTTTGTGTTCTTTATTTTTCCAAATTGTAGGGCTTTGATGAAAATGTTCAGCCGACTGATGTTGGTATAACCTTTTTTTTATCTAACTTCATTTCTGGCATATAAGAAGGCCGCATTGCAAGAGTTAATAGGTTTCTTGCAGAATAATATATCTTGTGATTAGGTAACAATAATCAGAATTGATCTTGAACACCAAGATCATTGATAGAGTGCCTTGAATTGAAAATACAAAATTGAAATGAAAATTGAGAAAATTAAGTGCAAGAACATGAAACAAAATTGATCTTGAACAACGAAGATCAATGGTAAAGTGCCTTGAATTGAAAATACAAAATTGAAATGAAAATTGAGAAAATTATGTGCAAGAACGTGAAACAAGATTTACCGAGATTCACCGTTGGGAATTATTGGGGGAAAGTAGAGAAAAACTATGAAATAAACTAGAAAAGAGATAATATGTGAAAGATGTTTACTTGATTTCTTACTTGAAAATGAGTACTAAGCACCCTTTATATAAGGGAAGAAAGATGTCAAAAATAATTGCAACTATTGAAGAGTCACAACTTTTGGCCTTTCATGTACTCCAAATCCGAACTATTCATATAATCTAATTAATCTAGTCTTAATAATGACTCATGTACTCTAATAATCTATACTTAATGTTAAACTTATTAAACTTCATTCCAAGTAAATATCTGAGTTCTCAAATCTACCCTTCGAAAGCGATTTAGTGAAAATGTATACTAACTGATCTTTTTCATTAATCTCGACCAGCTTGACTTCACAATTATTCTGAGCTTCTCTGACGAAATGATGCTTGATCTTGATATGATTTATCTTTCAGTGAAAAATAGGATTCTTAGAAATCGATATTGCATAATCACTATCACAATGAATGACGGTAGCTCCTCCTTAAGCTTCTCCAATTTCAGATGTAATCTTCCTAAGACATATTGCTTGATTTCTAGCTTCACAAGCTGCAATGTATTCTGCTTCTGCAATAGATTGGGCTATAGTACCTTGCTTCTGAGATGGCCAAGAAAATACTCAATTTCCTAGTGTAAAATTGTAACCAAAGGTGCTCTTTGTATCATCAAGAGACCTGACCCAGTCTCTGTCCGTGAAACCAACTACTCTTAGACTAGCAGTCATGGCTTCAAATTGAAAACCATATCCTACTGTACTCTTCACATATCTTAAGAGTCCCTTTGCTGCTCCTAGGTGAAGTTGGCTAGGACTTTGCATGAATCTTGACAAGTAACTTGTTGCAAACATCATGTCGGGCCTCGTTGTAGTAAGATAAAGTAAGCTACCTATCATACTTTTGTAGATTCTCTAATCTCCTTTCTCTTGTCCATCATCCTTACACAACTTTTCATTTGGTTGAATTGGAGTTTTAACAGAATTACATTTCTCTAGCATGAACTTCTTCAGTAAGCCTTCTGCGTATTTCTTTTGGTAAATGAAGATTCCTTTCAAACTTTTGATGAACTTCGATTCCAATAAAATACATAAGAAAATCAAAATCTTTCATTTCAACTTCTTGCATCATTTTCTTCTTCAAATCAGAATTCAATTCTTAATTGTTGCCTGTGATAATTAGATCATGCACAAATTAGTATATCTCCTTTCTTGTGCTTCTTCACATATAGGGTATGTCATTAAGACATTTCTCAAACCCTTGTTGAGTGAAGTAATATAAAATTCTGCGTATAATGATTTCTTTAGCTTCAATACTTTGTCACTTTTCCCTTTTGCTTCAAATCCTTGGGGTTGTTGAACATAGGTCTCTTCTTCTAAATATCCATTAAGGAATGATGACCTTCCATTTCTTAATGTACCTTCCTTCCCCTAAGGCAGTTAGAGCTAAGAAATGTACTTTCTATTATGACTCTTTTTTCTTGAGCTTTCATCATGCCTACCACCTCTAATACTGTTAGAGTTGATAAGTGCTTTGTACTTTCTATCACACCGGTTGCACTATCACATGCTTCTGTCACGGTGCTAAGAAAAGAATCTTATTGACAATATCTTCTTTTATTTCATCTCCATACATCTTCATTTGATTAACTAAATCTGTGACTCTTGTGTAGTAATCATTGATGCTTTCTTTAAACTCCATACTCAAATTTTCGAAATCTCTTATCATATTCTGGAGTCTAATGGTCTTGATCTTTTCACTGCCTTGAAACTCTTTCTGCAAATTATCCTATGCTTCTTGGGATGAAGATGCCGTAACTATTCTTGGAAAAATGGTATCCGTCACAACGTTTTAAAGAATATGCAAAGCACACTGGTCTTTGATGATGTCCTCCTTGGACAGAGTTGCATGTCTTGGCGGTGTTCAACCCGCATCTTGAGAAATGTAGCTTCGGCCTTAAGCCCATTTTCTAATACTTCCCATGAATCTTTGGCTGTTAAAATAATATTCAATTTTACACTCCAAAAATCATAATTCTCGCCATTGAACTTAGGAATTATATTCTGGTTGAAGGTCTGACTTAGAAGACGAAGAAGCCATGTGTTTGCGGGATTTTCACCCATTGTGGGCTGCATGCTTCTAAGGTCCTAGATTGCTTTTATTGATTGATGAATAACAATGAAGTTCAAGAACTAAACAACAATGGAGAAATACAATAGTGTGAAGATCTCTCTATTCCGTACAGTTTTTGGGTTTCTACTGTATTTAAAATGATTAACCCCAACAAATTCGATCGTAAGAAACCTTGAAAAAAAAAACTAGGCATGAACTAGGCACATGCTCATTCCATGTGCTCGATCGAGAACTCAAGTCAGAGCCTCGCAGAAACATCAGGTCCAAATCCGCTGTTCGAGCAGATATGCTCATTTGAGCAGGCTACCTGTCCTTTGTAACTGCGTAGTTCTAATCCTTTTGCTTGTTCGACCAACTTCCGTGCTCCTCCGTGCGAACCTCCTTCCAGACTTAATGTATTAGAGCCTATGACACATTTACAAGTCAAAGCACGACTGAAGACATTTTATATAACAATATCAATCAACATGCAGTTGAAATTTTCCTTTTTTTTTTTCTGGAATAGTCTACTTGAGTGATCGCAGAGTTTTAAGGCTCAATCACCCGTAGTTCTAAATTCATTTCATTAGTTCTTTCACTTTATAAGAAATTTTGTTTTTCAAAATTAAAAGGGATTGGTTGTGATTGCATCCATTTGGAAGAATAGCTCATCACTTCATGATCTAGATTGCAGAACAAATACTGATAACTTGCTAAGATGTGGCAAGCGTGAAATTTTTGAAATGTGAATTTGAAGGTACAATACTGAGGGAAGGTGCTGTAAAATTTGATGGCAGATATATTACCTATTGTCATGTTCAACTTCAGCATTTTTCATAACATTTATAACCATTTGATTTACTTTTCATTTTAGCCATTTGCTTTAGTAAAAATGTACAATTTTGTCCATTCTTAAGTTTAATCTCTTTGTTCTGAGCCGATTTTTGTTGGATCATTTTGTAGGTGCAGCAATTAAAAAAGGAAGAGAAATCATTCTTCAGGTACAGCACATAATTAAGTTCTGTATTACAGGAAAAAATATTTTCTACTTTTCATCTAATCAATGAATTTTTACTCCGTTATGCTTTTATATTAGTAGAAGTAACTCATTAAAGGTCATATACTGGATTGAGGGTAAGTTTTAAATTCATTTTACTTTTTGGATGAGGCTTAAGTCACAATTATTTGTGAAATACAATCCGCAACTTAAGCGAGTGAATGAGAAAATCACTCACACAAGAAAAGTAGTAAAGAATCCTCTAAAAAGCATATAGTTAGTTGTTTAAATAACAAGTTTGTTTGAGTGAGTGAAGAGTTTGTTATTTTTTGCATAGAGATATATCCTCATATTATATTTATGAAGAAAGGGAGGAGGGAATGAAGGAACGAGGCTTGTATTGAGAAAATAGTGTGATACATTCTGGGAGCCATTATACTTGAAATACTCATCGATCATCATACTACATAATACAATACTGTCATCTTAATGCTTTTACATTACACTTCTATGTTTTTACTACAAAACCATCCTCACCTCTTATAAACACAATCCAGTCCTTACCCCACCACTGAACTTTACAGTTCGTTCGTTACATACGAACTCCCTAAAACATTGTTCATATTCTGATTAAAAGCTTAACAAGTTATAGATGTTAACCATCATTAGGCATGCCATTCTTCTTTCTGATTTTGAGATGCTTACAGGCTTTCAATTGGGAAGCTCACAAACATGATTGGTGGGCGAACTTAGAAAGAAAGATATATGATATCTCCAAATCTGGGTTCACGTCTGCGTGGCTGCCTCCTCCATCTCAATCTTTGTCTCCTGAAGGTAAATGGATATGAAGTTCCCTCATGATATTTGGAATTCATTTGCAATTTTGAATTTGAGCAAAATCACATGTTTTCCTTACTCTTGAATTTGCAATTTATGTATTGAAAAATATAGAATTTGATTTTTGGATTTCAATTGAAATAAATGAATCCAAACACTACCGCAAGAATTTGGAAGGTTTCAATGTACTTAGATTGAGGTTATATCAAATTAATAGAGTCTCAAATATTCATTGATTTGTAGGTTATCTGCCGCAGAATCTATATGCTCTCGATTCTGCGTATGGTTCTGAACACGTACTGAAAGCTTTACTTCAGAAAATGAGGCAGCACAGAGTCAGACCCATGGCTGACATAGTAGTCAACCATCGTGTTGGGACTACCACAGGCCATGGAGGAATATACAACCGCTTTGATGGTATTGCATTGCCATGGGATGAACATGCTATTACATCTTGTACTGGTGGATTGGTAAGTTATATAGTCAATCACTATATATGTCCAATGTTGATCACTGTTTCTTTATCAGTTTTACAAAGTAGCTGTGCTTTAACATCTCTGTTTTGCTTATTCTTAAAACAATGCTTTTACTCTTCCACTAAAAACAATTTAATTCTATCTCATCCATGTTTACTTCAAGAATTATAATGGGATGTAGTAGTTACATATTGATTTGTGGAACTGTAACTGTACATGTGGGGCCAAGTTGTGGTAAAATGAAATCTAACCTGTTATTTCAAATTGATATAGATAAAAATGTAATGAGTTACAGTATCTTCTCTACGAAACATGCATTAGTCAATGAAATGCAAGTGAAAATGTGTCAAGTTTTATTAAATTTTACGTTTTCCAACTGGTTTACTCAAAGTGGAAGAAGACACCATCAAACATACAACGTTCCATAACCCCAGCCTAGCAAGGGTTCGACAGATTGAATGTATGCAACCTTAGCTATCCTTGTAAAATTTGAGAATTATACATGATTAATAGAGTCATTTATTATAGTCCAGTAAAAATTGACCAATGGACCATACAACTTTGACTCCATAGAGAATGGACTTATTGTCTAATTATTGATGGCCATACATCATACTTTCTTTTGGTAAATTTGATATGCTGATTGCCAGTTGCTTATGTGATGGTTTTACTTCTTTTTACTGTTTCAGGGCAATCAGAGTACTGGTGATAACTTTAATGGTGTGCCAAATGTTGACCATACTTAACCATTTGTTCGAAAAGATATTACAGAATGGCTAAGGTGGCTGAGGAACAAGGTGGGCTTCCAAGATTTTCGATTTGACTTTGCGAGAGGGTAACGTATCATGTTGGAACTGTGAACATTTGTTGATCTGATTTTAGTTTTGGTGCATGACGTGAACTGAATTTTCTTTTCTTTTCTTTTCTTGGATAGGTATGCTGCAAAATATGTAAAGGAATACATTGAAGGTGCAAAGCCAGTATTTTGTGTTGGCGAATATTGGGATTCTTGTAGTTACCAAAATGGCCGTCTGGCCTACAATCAAGGTACGGATATGTTGAATCTCAACTCAAAATTCACGTGTACTTATAGCAAAGTGTTTGGCATTGTAAATATCCTTGGTATACAACAAGAACATTGATTTTTTTTTTCTTGGAAGATTACGTGGGCTGAATAAGGAACCTAGAATTTGAATTTGATTTCAAACATATTTGAATTTGATTATTATTTATAATCTCGAGTTTCTTCTACCTGATATCCTGAATCGTCTTTGTCTTTGGACATAACTTCTTGTAATTTGATATAGAAGTATTGCAGGCGCTGACCTGTTTGGTTCACAGCTTCACACATACATTTTACAGCAAGATCTGCTGATGTCATTTCTATATGAAGTTGTTAATTATGATGGTAAATGCTTAATATTCATACCATCTTACATGTTAAGTAGAAAAAGACCTGGTTGGTAGATGATTTTTCCATTGGAGTTAACTTCTCATACACAAGGTGGAAGAGTGGGTGCTTAGAGTTAGAAATGCTTGTCAATGTTCTGTTTTCTGTTTTGACAAATGCATTTACCAACTATTCCTTAAGGGAGTACAAAGTTCTGTGTAAAGCTTTGTGCACCTTGGATTTAGTAGAGAATCTGCTGACCGTTGAGGACTATCTAAATTTTCTTTTTTGTTACGGTGAGAGTATACATGACCATGCATGCTCCAGACTCTATTTTGACCTTTTTTAATTTCTAAGGGCGACATGGGTATTCTCTGTACAAACCGAATTCTGAATCTATTAATTTTGAAGCCTAATGAACCTCTTAGTACTATCACAATTTCTGGAAATCATGTTGATGTTAAGGAAAACTTATCACATACGAACTTGTGCTCTTGGGTTGTCAACTAGATATTCTGGTACGAGTTATGATGATAAATGGTGAGCTTCATGTACATGTTTTGAAATGAGGATGTTTCATCGTCTACAGACAGTCATAGACAACGGATTATCAACTGGATCGATGCTACAGGGCAACTTGCCAGTGCATTTGACTTCACAACCAAAGGAATCTTGCAGGTATATTGCAAAGTTACTGCTATGTATCCTGAATGCTGGAGATATAGGCATGTCTCTTTCTGATTGGAAAATCTTAACTTTTTCTTCCGAAACTGTTCAGTTTCAATATTAGCTGTTGGAAATCACTCTTCCATTACAAAACAATAGTCAGCTGTACATAGTTTCTTGTTATTCTAAAATTTTGTAAGAAAAAGAATGTTTAATTGTTGTTACCTTGAATACCAGGAAGCTGTTAAGGGAGAATACTGGCGTCTCCGAGATGCCCAGGGGAAGCCACCTGGTGTAATGGGATGGTGGCCTTCAAGGGCTGTTACATTTCTGGATAATCATGACACTGGCTCTACACAGGTAATCCCTCACTCTAGATTCATGCTATGATAACTCAACTGTTTACGCGTTAAAAGTAAATTATGCTTGTTGTTCATGACCTTTTGGAATGTTTTTTGGAGAAACTTGCAGCATTATGAGTAGAACCGTGCATAGAAATAATATGTCGAGAACAAGAATCCTTCGTGGCCAAATCCAATTTATTAGTCTCCTTTGTGTTAATTGTGTCGAGGTTTATGAATGAAATACTAGTTGTACGCGTTAAAAGTAAATAGCTTATTGTCGAATCATTCGTGTTCGTCAAACATTTTTTACACTTAATATATGTAATATTTGTACCCAACAAACATGCTAATTACATTACAAATTTCTTACTGCAGTCCCACTGGCCATTCCCTGGAAATCACATTATGGAGGTATGCATATATCCTTACACAACCAAGTGAGTGCTGTACTGAATTTTTCGAGCACGTGTTGATACATGTTGAATACGTTGCAGGGCTATGCATATATCCTTACACATCCGGGAATACCAACCGTGTTCTATGACCACTTCTATGACTGGGGTACCTCCATCCATGACCAAATAGTGAAGCTGGTACGATGCTAGCTTTTAATCTATTTTACACGCAGTGCACATATCTTATTCAAGTAATATGTTATGTATTCATACACCTTCGGTATCTACTTTTCCAGATCGATCTCAGGAAGAAACACAATATTCATAGTAGGTCGTCTATTAGAATACTTGAAGCTCAAGCAAATCTGTACTCTGCAATCATAGGAGAAAAGGTGATTATGAAGATTGGAGACGGTTCATGGTGCCCTGCTGGACAGGAATGGAAGCTGGCAACTTGTGGCCATAGATACGCTGTGTGGATTAAGGAATAAAGAGAACTAATCTAAAAACCTCAAATCTGGATTATTGGACTATCTTCTTGTACTCCCTCTGCCCCTCTGAAATAGCACCATTTGACCAAAAAATGTAAGAGCTTTTTTAGTCAAATGGTGCTAATATAGAGGGACAGAGGGAGTACATCCTAGTATCCCCCTTGATATATTATAAAACTAATTTCACATTAAGAGTTGTGGATTCTTATCTTATGCATGTTTAGATGTACAAACACCTTTGTTTTCTCAAGCATTATGTATATAGAAGGATTTAAAAAAAATGCATTAAGTAACAAAAATAATATTTGGAAATTTCATGAATAACCTTGAATTTTCGACTTTTTCACATGGTAGACAATTTGTTTTTTCCACGTGGTGACCTTGGCTTTCTAAATTTTTCCATGCGGTAGACAAAAAGGGAATTTTTTTTCTTTAACTTTATGCTATTTTACCCAATGTAATGACACTTTTTTCAAAAAACCAACGTCATTATCACCCTAGTTAATCACATATATCGATATTCAATATAAACAAGTACTTAGTATAACCAAAAACTTAACATTTAGTTTACCACCAAGAAAAAGTGGAAGCTCAAGGTCACCACGTGAATTTAAAAATACATTTGCGAAAAAATTAAAAACGCAGGGTCATCACATGAAATTTCCTAAAATTTCTTTTTCAAGAGTACACAATTCATTTCATATGGGGTGCATGTGTTTATGTTTTAGTTTTTGTAAATAAAAAAATTTCACTAAAAATATGTATCTCAAACACTAATATGTACTCCTTCAAAATATGCTCTCCTAAAGGTTGAATATTTACCCTTGAGTTTTAGTTTTTACCACATTAAGGGGTGTTTGGTATGAACTTTTTAATACCAAGTAATGGATTCAATTACCATTACTCCACATTTTTTGTTTGGTATGATGTTAGGTTAATCCAATCCCTTTCTTGAGGGTAATGGATACCCTTACCTTGTTACCACTTATTTATGTCAAGTAACAAATTCCCCTTCCATGATCAAGTAATTGTTCCCCTTACATTTTCATACCAAACAACATATAACTACTACCCATACTCTTACCCTTACTCCTCTTTATCATTTCCCTTTCCATTACATTTTATATTCTCATACCAAACACCCCCTAAATGTTTTGCGCGTTTGTGCACGCGTGTATCACTAATGGTACATAAGATGGTCAAAGAGGACATTCCTAGCTAATCTAGGCTTTGGATGGCTTCAAGTCAATCATGAAATATAAATAACCTTATATCCTCCACTTCAAAAGTATTTGAAATTAGCGTCTACTCTTTAATTGCTCTCAATAATTTGTAAAACTAGCTTTTATTCTCCATGCCTTTACTTTGGTAATAAAGAACATTCATCAAGACCTCATACCAAAAACAAACTCTAGTAAAATTATGGTTTCCATGTACTCTATTTTCATACTCATTGACATAAGCATCAGAACATGCCCCTATATTTAATTTTCGAGTCATTCTAACACTAATCATTCAACCGGCCCTAAGTTCATGGGCTAGGTCAAAGGGCTCAACAAGTTCAGTCAACACCTCAGCAAAGCCCACCTCTGGGTAAATAAAATGCCCTTGGAATAGCCAACTAGGTCATTATTTCCCTATAAATACCCCCATTTATGACCATAAATGGTATTTCTCTCGCTACAATTACTCTCTCTAGCTTTCATTACTCGTTTCATTAACCGACCACTGACTTGAGCGTCAGAGGAGCTTTCCGAGAAGCAGCCCGGGACAAGTAACTATGTTCGTTTTGTAGGTATTCTGCCACTCATTCACTATTCGGACACTTCAAACAGTCGAGGTCACATTTTGAAGCAACACCTTCCGATTAAGGAGACTTGACTCGATTTATACGCAAAAACATTTGGCGTCATCTGTAGAAACAAGCACCTTTCTGTTCACAACCATCACACTATGAATTCCAATAGGCACACAAGAACTAACAGTAGGCAATCAGAACACCATTCTGCCAACTCGGTCCATGATGAGGAGCTGAATGATAATACCATTCAGCCCCCAAACTTCATCACCAGACAAGACTTCGATGCCTTTGCCACTACCATCACTGCACGTTTTCAAAAGTCCATCCAGCAGGCTGCTTCCTACAATGTAGATCAAAGGGAGGCCCCTGACTTCTAGGTAGAGGACATTGCTGAGAGTTAGGAGTCACCTGTAACGGACTGTTCTTTCCTAAATATAAGTTTTAATATAATATAATAGTAAGTAATGCTAAAGCGGAAATCTATCGAGCCGTTATTGTATAAAAAAAACAGTACTTTTAAAACAAAACTTAAAACATTAAAATCAATATTACATACTACATGTTACTTTATTACATACTTATAGTTATTACATACCCATTATATATATTACATAGAGCCTATAGCCTAATATCACATAGACGATACATTAGCTTCTTAATAATCTCATGCAAAGTCACCTGCAGCATCTGCTCCCGTTATAAGGGAACAGCCGACGAGAATCGGTCAGCTAATAAGCCGAGTATAAAAACTTACTAGCAATAATACAAGTATACAAATACATGGATTGCAATAAATAATTAATATGCAAAATGTTTTATGCAATATAGAGGATTCATTTTTATGCAAATTTTTATATATTAAACTTCTGATCCTTCTGCTTGAGTACCAGAGCGTGAGTTACTAACACTTCTGCTTGAGTGTTAGGGCATGGAATCCGATTACTTATTTAATGAATGCAACACATATGATCTTTGTTTGATATACGTAAGGGCCTGTTAGGGTGAGGTAAACCAAAACCCCTAACTTAGTGGGAGTCGTCACTCCTCCAGTACAATGTTGCTCGAGCCACAGGTCAGGTTAAATAACCTTACTGTGTTCGCCGTATTTTACGTGCCGGAAAACACGTCCCACGTTTTTTACATGCCGGAAGCATGGTTCGGCATTTCCTTACTATCAAGCCTTTTTATTATCATGTTACTGTTTTCAGATAAATATAACATTACAATAACATATAATAGAAATAAAATTTATAACAATTTAAATATAAATAATCATTAATTATAAGACTAAACCAAAACTTTAAATGGGTCTTTAGTATTTATTTATAGATTAACTTTCAATTAGCTTTATTAATTTCTTAATAATCAATTTCTTAAATGTCTATTTTATAAATGATACAATAAATAATTCCATCATAAATAACTACTAAAAATATCTTAAAAAGGACATATTGGGTTTATTTTAGATCCTAGCCCATTTATCCAAATTTTTAGAATATATTTTTTTTTATTTTATTTAATTAATTTCTTAATAGCCTAGTTTTAGATTTAGTACATGAATAATTATTTTCCTTAAGATTAATATCCACAAAATATTAACTTATTAATAAATGATTTACAATTTATTTTTATTCACCAAAATAAAATAATTTAATTATTATTTTTTTTTTTACTTTTCTTTCTTTTCGCCTATTATAACATTTTAGATTATTAATTTATTTCTTTAAAATTTAAATATCACAAAATTTCACAAAAATAATTTATATGAAAAAAGTTAAATTTGTCGACAGTAAAATATTTTATTTTTTCAGATTTATATATTTTCAACCCAAATTATTAATTTCCTTATTTTATGCCTTTTTTTTAGGAAAATTAATAATAATATTTATACTCAACTATAATTCACGAAATTAATACAAAAACTATATATCATATAATTATATGTACAGAAAAATTTTCGTTTAAAAATAATTAGATTTAATATTTTAAATTAAATTATTTCAGATTGTGCGGTTTTTTAGCAAAAATTAATAATAGTATTTATACTCAACTATAATTCACGAAATAAATACAAAACATATATTTCATATAAATATATGTACAGAAAAATTTTCATTTAAAAATATTCAGATTTACTATTTTAATTTCAATTATTTTAGATTGTTCGGTTTTAGTAAATTAAAATGAATAAATCATATAAATTAATTTACAATGAATTAAATCACCAAAATTTACAGAAAATTTAATTTATATATTACAATCACGTATAAAATTTATGAGAATAAATTCATGTAAATAAATATATGTAAGAATTTATACCTTATAATTTCACTATTAAATGGGTTTCCTTATTTGTAGGATTTCTAGCCACAAAATTAGCTTTCTTCCCTTGAATTTCTAAAATTAATAATAATTACTATTATTAGGAAATTTTTGAGGATTTTTAGTAATTTTTCTAGGATTTTTAGAGATTTTTTTTAAGGGATTAGTTTTAATTTTTTATTTCTTCCTCCCCCCCTTTTTTTTTTATTTCCTACGGTTAGTTATTATCTATATATAGAGTTTAATCATCATTTTTTTTCTTAATGTAGAAGCTAATTTTGAGATAAGGCAATGAATAAAAAAATGAAAATCCTAAAATCTTGCCACCTAATTGCAATTATCCGCCAACTCAAGCTTTTCATGATATTTTTCTTTCCTTTTTTTTTATATATTTTTATTATTTTAAATCTTAAAATTGTATATAAATATGATTAGATTTTGTAAATATAGTTAATTTATCTAGGTTTAATGTTTAAAGTACAATATCATTATTACTGCAAGAGAGATAAAAAAAATGAAAAATAAAGGGAAATTCCACGTGGTAACCCTGAGGTTTTGGGTTTTCCACATGGTAACCAAAACTTTTAAAAAATCCGCATGGTAACCCCGAGGTTTACCAAATTGTTCCACCATGACCTTTTTGCACATGAAATGTTAGCAAAACGTTAAGATACATTAATTTTGAAGCTTTAAAGCTCTTGTACGCTTATCTATGCGGCTCATCATTGCAAATATCATCATTTTTAACCTTTTCCCTCAAAATATAAACACAAACGCCACAATCTTTGGATTTGGAGGAAAAAAATATAATTTGGATGAAAGATGGTAGAGTTGAGGTTTATGTTTTGGGGAAAAGGTTGAAACTGATAGCAATTGAAATGGTGAGTCGCATAAATAGGCATACAATATCCATAATGCTTCAAAATTAACGTTTAATTTACTAACGTTTTTATATGCAAAAAGGTCACGATGGAAAAATTACGTAAACCTCGGGGTTACCGCGTGGATTTTTAAAAAGTTTTGGTTACCACGTGGAAAACCCAAAACCTCAGGGTTACCACATGGAATTTCCCAAAAATAAATTTTAATTACCAAATATACTTAAATTAAAATAAAACTTATAATTTAAGTCTAAAATTCTATTTTAAGAGAAATTAAATATTAATTAAATCAAGAACTTGGGAGCAATTGGAGTAAAATTCGGAAGGAAAACGGAATTAGAAATAATAAAACGAAACGATGATTGAATTTGTCAAAATATTTAATATTAAGAAAAAGGGTCTGTTACAACTCTTCCCCCCTTAACATAGTTTCGTCCCGTAACTTGAACCTAAAAGAACAACTGAGGATAACGTTCTCTCATATCAGCTTCACTTTCCCAAGTTGCTTCTTCGACATGATGGTTCGACCATAGTACTTTAACTTGAGGGATTCTTTTATTCCTTAATTCTTTCACTTGATGATCCAATATTCTAATTGGTCTTTGTTCATAAGCCAGGTTTTCATCAATTTGGAGGGGTTCGTGAACTAATACATGTGATGGGTCATGGATATACTTTCTCAACTGAGAAACATGGAATACATTATGAACTCTAGCTAAACTCGGGGGTAAAGCTAGTTCGTATGCCACTTCTCCTACTCTTTTCAAAATTTCAAGAGGTCCAATAAATTTAGGGCTTAATTTCCCTTTTATCCCAAAGCGTTGGACTCCTTTCGTTGGTGAAATCTTTAGAAATACTTTATCACCTTCATCAAATTGCAAAGCTCTGCGACGGTTATCTGCATAACTCTTTTGCCTACTCTGTGCTGCCTTTATGTTCTCTTGCACTACCCTCAAGCTATCAATAGATTCTTGGATAAGATCTGGTCCTTCAGGTACATTCCGGTCCATCTGATCCCAACACAACGGCACTCGACATTTTCTCCCGTATAAGGCTTCGTTTGGTGCCATCTTGATGCTGGTTTGATAGCTGTTGTTGTATGAAAACTCTATCAAAGGCAATTTCTGCTCCCATGAACCACCAAATTCAAGAATACAACATCTCAAAAGATCCTCTAATGTCTGGATGGTTCTTTCGGTTTGGCCATCAGTAGCCGGGTGAAACGCAGTACTTAAACACAGTTTAGATTCGAATGCTTCTTGTAACTTTTCCCAAAATCGTGACAAAAACTTTGGATCTCTATCAGACACAATTGTTCTCGGTACTCCATGTAATCTTATAATTTCTCGAACATAAGCGTCAGCCAATTGTTTTACTGACCATGTTCCCTTCATTGGCAAGAATCTTGCAACTTTGGTCAATCTATCAACTATTACCCATATTGTGTCATTTCCTCGCTGCGTTCTCGGTAATCTAACTACAAAATCCATGGATATGGAATCCCATTTCCATTCAAGAATTTCTAGTGGTTGGAGTAGTCCAGAACTTTTCTGCCTTTCAAATTTCACTTTCTGGCAAATCAAACACCGAGATACAAATTCAGCTACATCTTTTCTCATACCTTTCCACCAAAACAACTTTCTTAATTCTTCAATCATCTTATCTCTACCAGGGTGTAAGTGAAACATTCCTTGATGTCCTTCTTTCAAAATCTCTTCTTTCAGCTCTGTATTATCTGCTATACACAATCTCCCGTTCATTCTTAGTTCACCTTTGTTACCCACTTCGAATGCTTCTGTCTCTTTTCTTTGCACTCGAATGATTAACTCGATTATCTCGGGATCTTCTTGTTGTGCTTCTATAATTCTTTCGAACAAAGTCGGTTGTATTGTCATTGCTCCCAAATACTCAATAACTTCATAGTGATTAACAATTTCTAGATCTAACTTCTGGATTTCTCGGTATAGTTCCCAAGGTACCGTCATTATAGCATTTACAGATATCCTCGGCCTTCTACTCAATGCATCTGCCACTTTTTTTTCTTTTCCAGGATGATAATTAATGTCAACTTCAAAGTCTTTAATGATTTCCAGCCACCGCCTTTGTCGCATATTCAGCTCCTTCTGATTGAAGACATATTTCAAATTTTTATGATCGGTGAAGATTTTGCATGGTACCCCATAAAGATAATGTCTCCATAACTTCAGGGCAAAAATTACGGCTGCTAGTTCAATGTCATGTACTGGATAATTCAACTCGTATGGCCTTAATTGCCTTGACGCATAAGCTACCACTTTGCCTTCTTGCATTAGCACACATCCCAAACCTTCCTTCGATGCATCACAATATACCTCAAATGCTTTCCCACAATCGGGCATGGTCAACACCGGTGCAGTTGTAAGTCTCCTCTTAAGCTCTTCTAGTGACTTACTGTGCTTCTCGCCCCAGTGAAATCGAACTCCCTTTTTAAGCAACTCAAACAACGGTCGGGCAATTTTAGAAAAATTCTCCACAAACTTCCTGTAATAACCTGCTAAGCCTAAGAAACTTCTTACTTCAGTAACACTCTTTGGATTCGGCCACTCCATCACTGCCCTAATCTTTTCAGGGTCAACAGAAATTCCATCTTTCGAAACAACATGTCCTAAGAAAGATATCTTTTCTAACCAAAATTCACATTTACTAAACTTGCCATAAAGTTTCTCCTTTCTCAATTTCTCCAAAACTATCCTTAAGTGCTTCTCATGTTGCTCTTTATTCTTTGAATACACCAATATATCATCAATAAACACAACTACAAACTTATCCAGATAAGGGTTGAAGTATCTTTGCATGAGATCCATCAATGCTACTGGAGCATTCGTTAGACCAAATGGCATTACTAGAAACTCATAGTGCCCGTATCTGGTTCTGAATGCAGTCTTAGGAATATCTTCTTCAGCAATTCTTAATTGATGATAACCAGACCTCAAATCTATCTTTGAAAAGACCTTTGCTCCTCCCAACTGATCAAAAAGGTCGTCTATCCTTGGCAAAGGATAACGATTCTTGATGGTAATCTTGTTGATCTCTCTATAATCAATGCATAGCCTCATACTCCCATCTTTCTTTTTGACAAAGAGAACCGGAGCTCCCCATGGTGAAACACTAGGTCGAATGAAACCTTTTTCCAGCAATTCATCTAGTTGCTTCTTTAGCTAAGCCAATTCAGCTGGAGCAAAACGGTAAGGAGTTTTGGAAATAGGGGTGGTATCAGGAATAAGGTCAATATGGAAGTTTACTTCTCTTTTTGGAGGTATACCGGGTAACTCTTTGGGAAACACATCAACATATTCTTGAACGATTGGGGTTTCTTGCAAACTAGGTTTAGGTTTCACTTCCTCAGTAGTGACAAAACATAAGAACCCTTCATCTCCTTGTCTTATCATATGTAACGCTTGCATTGCAGAAATTGTCTCTATCTGAGATTTTGAATTTTTCCGAATACATTTCGTTCCCCCGGGAGTTTCAATTCTAACAACTTTTTCCTTACACAAAATCTGCGCTGAATATCTCTCCAACCAATCCATACCCAAAATGATATCAAAAGTTCCCAAATCAAATTCAATTAAGTCAGCTGGTAAAAGATTCCCACAAATCTCCAATGGAAAATCATAATAGATACGATCACACAGGAAAGGTGTACCATCAGGTAAATGGATACACAATTGGGATTTTTGAGGTTTCAAAGAAATAGAGGATTTATGGAGAAAAGCACTAGAAATGAAAGACCTATCCGCTCCACAATCAAACAAAACATTTGCTTTTAAATTGCCAATAGAAAATTTTCCAGAAATTACTTTACCTTCAATTTCAAGCTCCTGGTGTAAGCCGTCATAATGATCCCCAATTGCATAAAGGCCTACTGATGCTCTAGTCTCATTCTTCTGATTTCCAAATACTCTGTTACCTACAGCTTCTAGTGTTGTTTTGCTCTGATTGAAAGTTTCTCTACAGTTATTAGCCAGATGTCCCTCCTTGTGACACTTGTAACATACAATCTTCCCATTACAATTTCGGCCTCGATGATCTTTACCACATAACCTACATTTCCACTGTGTCGGCCTTGCTACAGTCTGAAACGGCTTCTTCCCCTCGTTCCTTGCCTTCTTGTATCCACCACCACCACTAGTTTCATTCTTTCTTTTATTAAACCCGTCTTCTTTTTCCAAAATACGCTCGTATTCCAAGGCTTGATTATATAAATCATCAAAATCTTGGTATCGAGGAGTGCCTTTTTGGATCCTGAGGTTCAGACCCTCAAAAAATCTAATTGCCTTGCCCCTATCAGAGATGATTACTATTTCGGTAGCGAACCTAGCCAGCTCTCTGAACTTACTTGCGTATTCAATCACTGACATAGTTCCCTGCCTCAAAAACAAGAATTCATTCTCTTTCTTTCTTTGAAGTGAGGGCGGGTAGAATTGATCACGAAGCTTCTTCAAAAATTGTTCCCAAGTAGAATCTATGGCAGTTTGTTACAGTCCTCCACCATAGTTCAGCAGTGCCTGTCAAGTAGAATGCAGCCAATTTCACTTTCAAATTTAACGGGCAGTTAATGGCCTCCAATAGTTTCTCCATTTCTGCAATCCAATCCTCGAAACGAACAGGATCAGGTTCTCCATCATATTTTGGAGGTTGATGACTAGACAATCTCTTATAGAATAACCTTCATCATCTTCATGGGAACGACTCATCTGCTTCTCCATTAGGTTCAATAGCCTCTCATTATTCCTTTCCATCATTCTTAACTGATTTTCTAGAGCTTGAACTCTTGCATTTTGCGTCGTATCTTCAGCAAAATTGTCCCTCGTCTCCGAAGGTTCACCTCTAACGATACACCCTCTACCACCACCTCTTGGCATCTTAATTTAAGAAGGAAAGTTTTGCGTTAGCAACATTTCAAATTGCAAATTGTATTTTTTTTATCATATAATACACATAAGCACATTTTTTTAAAAAAAACATTTGAAATTTTTTTTTTTAAAAAGTAGTCTTTCACGGAGTTTCCTAGTATCGGATAAGAAGATCCGATCGTTCGAATAACGTTGGCTCTGATACCACGTGTAACGGACTGTTCTTTCCTAAATATAAGTTTTAATATAATATAATAGTAAGTAATGCTAAAGCGGAAATCTATCGAGCCGTTATTGTATAAAAAAAACAGTACTTTTAAAACAAAACTTAAAACATTAAAATCAATTTTACATACTACATGTTACTTTATTACATACTTATAGTTATTACATACCCATTATATATATTACATAGAGCCTATAGCCTAATATCACATAGACGATACATTAGCTTCTTAATAATCTCATGCAAAGTCACCTGCAGCATCTGCTCCCGTTATAAGGAAACAGCCGACGAGAATCGGTCAGCTAATAAGCCGAGTATAAAAACTTACTAGCAATAATACAAGTATACAAATACATGGATTGCAATAAATAATTAATATGCAAAATGTTTTTTGCAATATAGAGGATTCATTTTTATGCAAATTTTTATATATTAAACTTTTGATCCTTCTGCTTGAGTACCAGAGCGTGAGTTACTAACACTTCTGCTTGAGTGTTAGGGCATGGAATCCGATTACTTATTTAATGAATGCAACACATATGATCTTTGTTTGATATATGTAAGGGCCTGTTAGGGTGAGGTAAACCAAAACCCCTAACTTAGTGGGAGTCGTCACTCCTCTAGTTTAATGTTGCTCGAGCCACAGGTCAGGTTAAATAACCTTACTGTGTTCGCCGTATTTTACGTGCCGGAAAACACGTCCCACGTTTTTTACATGCCGGAAGCATGGTTCGGCATTTCCTTACTATCAAGCCTTTTTATTATCATGTTACTGTTTTCAGATAAATATAACATTACAATAACATATAATAGAAATAAAATTTATAACAATTTAAATATAAATAATCATTAATTATAAGACTAAACCAAAACTTTAAATGGGTCTTTAGTATTTATTTATAGATTAACTTTCAATTAGCTTTATTAATTTCTTAATAATCAATTTCTTAAATGTCTATTTTATAAATGATACAATAAATAATTTCATCATAAATAACTACTAAAAATATCTTAAAAAGGACATATAGGGTTTATTTTAGATCCTAGCCCATTTATCCAAATTTTTAGAATATATTTTTTTTTATTTTATTTAATTAATTTCTTAATAGCCTAGTTTTAGATTTAGTACATGAATAATTATTTTCCTTAAGATTAATATCCACAAAATATTAACCTAATAATAAATGATTTACAATTTATTTTTATTCACCAAAATTAAATAATTTAATTATTATTTTTTTTACTTTTCTTTCTTTTCGCCTATTATAACATTTTAGATTATTAATTTATTTCTTTAAAATTTAAATATCACAAAATTTCACCAAAATAATTTATATGAAAAAAATTAAATGTGTCGACAGTAAAATATTTTATTTTTCCAGATTTATATATTTTCAACCCAAATTATTAATTTCCTTATTTTATGACTTTTTTTAGGAAAATTAATAATAATATTTATACTCAACTATAATTCACGAAATTAATACAAAACATATATCTCATATAATTATATGTACAGAAAAATTTTCGTTTAAAAATAATTAGATTTACTATTTTAAATTAAATTATTTCAGATTGTGCGGTTTTTTAGCAAAAATTAATAATAGTATTTATACTCAACTATAATTCACGAAATTAATACAAAACATATATTTCATATAAATATTTTCATTTAAAAATATTCAGATTTACTATTTTAATTTCAATTATTTTAGATTGTTCGATTTTAGTAAATTAAAATGAATAAATCATATAAATTAATTTACAATGAATTAAATCACCAAAATTTACAGAAAATTTATATATTACAATCACGTATAAAATTTATGAGAATAAATTCATGTAAATAAATATATGTAAGAATTTATACCTTATAATTTTACTATTAATGGGTTTCCTTATTTGTAGGATTTCTAGCCACAAAATTAGATTTCTTCCCTTGAATTTCTAAAATTAATAATAATTACTATTATTAGGAAATTTTTGAGGATTTATAGTAATTTTTCTAGGATTTTTAGAGATTTTTTTTAAGGGATTAGTTTTAATTTTTTATTTCTTCCTCCCCTTTTATTTTTTATTTCCTACGGTTAGTTATTATCTATATATAGAGTTTAATCATCATTTTTTTTTCTTAATGTAGAAGCTAATTTTGAGATAAGGCAATGAATAAAAAAATGAAAATCCTAAAATCTTGCCACCTAATTGCAATTATCCGCCAACTCAAGCTTTTCATGATATTTTTCTTTCCTTTTTTTTAATATATTTTTATTATTTTAAATCTTAAAATTGTATATAAATATGATTAGATTTTGTAAATATAGTTAATCTATCTAGGTTTAATATTTAAAGTACAATATCATTATTACTGCAAGAGAGATAAAAAAAAATGAAAAATAAATTTTAATTACCAAATATACTTAAATTAAAATAAAACTTATAATTTAAGTCTAAAATTCTATTTTAAGAGAAATTAAATATTAAATAAATCAAGAACTTGGGAGCAATTGGAGTAAAATTCGGAAGGAAAACGGAATTAGAAATAATAAAACGAAACGATGATTGAATTTGTCAAAATATTTAATATTAAGAAAAAGGGTCTGTTACACACCTCTACAACAAGAACATGCGTACAATCAAAGAAATCTACAAGCTCTAAGGGTGTCGAATTCTGCCTCTCGCCCTAATCAGATATCGAAAGACCAAGTCGCCAGGCTCCTAGTTGGATGCCTGAGCAATCTGGAAGCTCAAGTTTTGTTACCCGATAGATCATTAATCAGAGAAAGAAGGAGCTAGACGCTAGAACTTACCTCAATTCTAGGAGGGAAGGGAAAGAGCCAGTAGGCGAGTTTTACCACAACCCTCTATATCAGGAAAATTATGGGAGGAATGACTATGCAAGGGACGACTACGCTAGGTATGATCTTCACTCTACCCCTACCATCTCCAAGACACCCCTGTCAGCCAGAATATTATTCGTTCCTAACCGAAACAAAGTAAAGGTACCAGCTGTGAAACCGTTTGATTGATCTGATGACCCAGCCGAACACATTGCATCTTACCGTGCTCATATGGTGGTAAGTAATACTTGTGAAAGCATGTTATACAAGTTTTATCCCACCACCTTATCCGGGTTGGCACTCAACTGGTACACGTCCATACCAATTAGGAGTGTGGATAGTTTCACCGCCCTTGAAGGCTGAAGCACTGTTTCTAGATCACTTTGTTGCCTCAAAGAGGCAAAAGAAAATGAATTTCCACCTAATGTCCGTCAAACATAAGGAGGGGGAGTCTTTCACCTCCTACATACAAAGGTTTCATGAAAAAGTTCTGTCTATTGTGGGGGCTACTAGAGGACGATATTAATGGTGTGAGAACGCCCAAGCTGAAGTGGAAGTTACTAGAGCACGATATCACCAAGTATTCTGAAGCCATGGACATTGGCCAACGTTTCATTCGGGCATCCGACATCTACACGCCCTTAAATTCAAAAAGGAAGAAAGACAAGGCTGGAAGGTCACAAGAAAGAACGCCTAACCGGTGTAATTCAGACACTTATGGAAGGGAGAGGTTTCGCTCACCTATGGGGCCTCCCAGAGAAGAAGGTTGAAGAGAGGCCTAAGCCTACCTAACCCTTGAAGTAAAAGATATTATAGTTACTCGTTTCAATCGAAGTCAAAATTAAGGATATTTTTTATTCCGTCAGAGATCAGCTACCGGTACCTCCCAGGATATCGGCATCTCAAAATAGGAGAAACATAGACTACTGGTGCGAGTATCACAAGGAGCATGGGCACACGCTATCTCAGTGCCATGAATTAAAAAGGTTTTAGAAAAATTGGCAGATGAAGACTAGTTAGATCGAATTCTGAAGCGTGACAATAACCGACCACGAGGCCGAAGGGATAATAACTGTCAGAGAAGTGAAAGGCGCTTGGACGCGAATGAACAGTCCGAGACCACACAAGGCATTATCCATATGATTGTAGGAGGATATTCTAAGTTTTACCGAAGTACTCAGTCCATTAAAGATAGCGTTCATATACTCTGAACACTATGACTAAGGAAGGCAAGAGGGCAGTAAACGGACCAAGGATGATCTTTGGGGAGGGAGGTCAAGCGATTCAACATCCGCATTCTAACCCAGTTGTGCTTAGGACTGAGCAAAGTCGGATATCCGATTCGATATTGCACTGCGGATCGGATATCCGGTATCAGAAAAATAGATATCTGAGTATCCGTATTCGATTCCAAGTCACTCGGATATCTGATATTCGATATCCGAAAAAAATCGAATCGTATATCCTGCCTATTCAATATTCGAAACTGTTTGAATTGTAAGCAATAATTCGAAGCGGATATGTGATATCCGATATCCAATATTCGACATCCAATATTTTATATCCGATAACCAAAAGGCTAATTTCGAAATTAAATTTTAATTACACAAGCTATAGGGGATATAAAATAAAAGTCTTGCAATACAATTATCAAATAAATATAAAAGTCAAGGGTACTACTAAGAGTTCGGCAACACTACAAGCCTCAGTACAGGTACATCAAGTTTCATAATTCAAATATCAACGATTAATATAATAAGCTTTTTCATTCAAATTACACAAACTAACAGTTAAACTATAATTATTCATCTTCACATCAAATCAACCATAATCATCGACCATAGACATCGAAGGGTGATCGACACGAGGACATAACTCTGCCAAAAAAAAATGAAGTAGGATAAAGATCAAAAGAAACAAAGGTTATAATCAATTATTATGGAAAAAGTACAAGGAATTATAATAAAATATATACGCATTTCATACTTTTAAAATTATACCTTCTTCGATTTGCTCGAGATCTTCAAGACTTTCTTCAACCAATAATGGACCACGTCCCTTGCGCAACCAATCTTGTGTGCACACTAAAGCTTCCACCATTTTTGGAGAGAGAGCTACGAAAAGTATCAAGTACTCGGCCACTTGTTCTAAATACGGATTCAGAAGCTACTGGAATAGCCAACACATCTCTAGCAATAAAAGCAACAATAAGATAGTCTTCTTGCTTCTTTTTCCACCATTCTAAGCAATCAAAGTGTTTGCCAATGACAATAGACTCTCTATGAGCATCTTAATACTTTGTAAGCTCATTTTTGTTTTCCAAACTCTTCTTTGCACCAACATGCATCTCAAATTCAACTTGATCTCTTAGATGTCAATCATCAAAACACATATTTAGTTAATCAATCATTTCTGTAGTGGATGCAAGCTTAGATTTTTGAGACGCATAATGCTCATACAAACTAAACAAAATATCATTTACCTTCCCAATTTTCAAAATTATATTGATCATAAAATGCCCATTCTACAAAGTGTAAATTTTCCTATGATCAATCACTGCAGACAACAAATTGATATTGTCAACATCTTTCCAATATTTATCATGTTTCTTCTTCATTTCAGTAGCCATCAAACTCTCAATTAGTTCTTGACTTTTACGCACAGTAGCTATCATTCTACTAACAGTAAGAAGTTCTTCCAAATACGCATTACTTGTCGAATATAAAGAGCCAGGAAGTCTCAAAGTAGCATCATAAAACATCTATAAAAAAAGGCAAAAATGCATAAATACGATCCCAATCATAATCGGTAGGAGTACCACCAAAATTTTCCAATTCTTTTTATAATATAACCACCATTAGAAACTTCAAGGGTATCAAAAGCTCTACGATAGATGTAAGCACAGTCAAGCATCGAGTGTGTTGTGTTCCACCTAGTTTCTATATCTAACACCAACTTTCATTTGGAATTAATTTGTTCTTGATTTACACATTTTTTGAATTTGCATGGGAAGATTCGACAAACCTCATAGCATTGTAAACTTTAACTATTGATTTATCAGTTACTTTCAAACCCTCTTTCACAGTTAGGTTAAGAATATGAGCTGCATATCGTATATGCATAAACTCACCATCTAAATTTGTCCCATCTTTCCACCTTCGAAGCCTACTACTCAAATATCCAATCCCAACATCGTTTGCACTAGCACTATCAACGGTGATAGTCAACACCCTAGTAATTCCCCACTCAAGAAGGCATTTTTCAACAGATTTTCCAATAATCTCACCAAAATGAGTGAATGACCACTTATAGGACAAAAGTTTATAACTTTTTTATTCAAAGTCCAATCTTGATCAATAAAATGAGCAATTAATGACATGAAACAAAGATTTCGACAAAATGTCTATGTGTCAGTTGTGAGGCTAATTCGTGAAGGACACTTACTAAAGAAATTTCTTAACTTTTTTTGTTCATCAAGAAACAATTGATGACATTCCCTAGCAACTGTGAATCGAGAGGGAATAAAGAAAAAGCGTTGTGAAACCGACATAAAAAGACGAAATTCTTCACGCTCTGCAAACCTAAAAGGCATCTCATCCATGATAATCATTTTTGAAAAAACTTTTCTTGAAGCATCTTGCTTGAACTTCCAAAATTTCAAGTTTTCCTTTTTTTTTATATCTGTTAACCATTGACCCTCATTAAAATGTAACTGAGTTTGCTCACTTTGTAATGAAAGAAGTCTTTGTTTCTTATCAAAGTTTGGCGGGTATTCCTTACATCTTCACAAGTGATTTTTCATAACAGTTGTTCCACTTTTAGAGTCACCACACACATCAATTTTACAATAAGTACACTCACGGCTCGTTTGGTTGATGGTAATGAAGTTATAGGAATGAAATGTTGTAATGGCAATAGTAATGAAGGAATGGATATGAGAATTGGTAATGAAGATTCTTTTGTTTGGTGTGCATGACTAAAGAATGGTAATGGAAGATAATATTCCATTGATTGCATTTGGTTGTTAGTAATGAAAAATGGTAATGACCCTTGGTTTCATTATTGTATCTAAAAGCATTATTGTATCTAATGATTTTTTTTAATAATAATATTTTTGTGGATAATTACAAAAAAATACCTTTATTTCATTTTTTTGTGGACAATAGCATCAACTTGCAATTACAGATAATAATATTTCTTCATGTGTTCTTTACACCGCAAATACTTCACAATTACAAACAAGTTTCAATTAAGTAGCCATAGTAGTACTTTTCAATCGAGAAAAATTAGCTAGTGTTTAGGCATAAAAATTACGATAAAGAGTCTATTCCTCTAGTGACTACCAAGTTCATACTTTTTTAAAACACACCTACATTTTCACCAACACCGAAAGTATAACCTAAAGTTCAACCATTTTACATCATAATATTATTGAAATCTATCAAAACTAACATTTTAGCAAAGATTTGACGAACATAACTTTGGACTCATCCGGCATACTGTAGATAGGGGTGTTCATTAGCGGGTACCCGGCATTTCGGGTACCCGGTTAACCGGGTACCTTTTTTAGCGGCCCGTGTCCCGGCCCATTTAATGCGGGTACCCGGTTTTCGGGTACCCGGATAAGACGGGTCGGGACACCGGGTACCCGGATTTTTTTTTTGATCATTTTAATTGAATTAATCATGTTTTTATTTAAAAAATCTGGGCATAAACAATTAAATCAGATTCAGAATAGTGTGTGAAGTATGCAGAAGCACTCAAGCAGAACAGTGCACAACACAAGCACAAGCACTGTATGGCCATGACTGAAATTGCATTTAGCATTTAGATAATCAATTCAAAGAAAATGCAATAACTGTTAGGATTTAGAAAATAACTATTAGGAAACAATTATTTAGCATGTTATTTCCTAACAGAAATTGCATATAAATAACGATTGTCAATGATAATTCAAGGCAAAATCAATCACAATTATAACTAAAACAAGCAAAGTGATGGCTGAGCTACACAAACTGCATTTGACAAGAAGATAAAGCAATTAGTTTTGAAAAATTATATATAGTTACTAAGCGGGTCATTCACGGGTACCCGGATCTTTTTAAAAACGGCCCATGACCCGACCCGGTTAAGACGGCTCGGGTACCCGACCCGGACTTTTCAAGTTTTTAAATTTTTTGACCCGCCGTTTATGAGGCGGGTCGGCGGGTCAACGGGTCGGGTCGGGCGGGTCGGGTATTTTTGAACACCCCTAACTGTAGAATATCTCCACCTTCTTGTCAACTAAGCCAATAATTGTGGTAGCTTCAACAATTTCTATTGGTGTCAGTTCTTGCAAATTGCTAAAGACTCCAAAAAGGTTAGTTCTCTTCTCACCTATCTCCACATCTCGTAAAAATGATTTCTTCATATACATGATTGAAGTAGACTCCTTTTCAACATCAATCAAAGTTATCAATGCAATGGCCAGCCCACTAAGCTCTTCATTTTCAATTTCCCTTCTTCTCTTTCGATCTCCTTTGCCACTTGATTGCCCAATCGCACGAGTTAAGCTAATAGCGTCATCATTCTTTTCACCCTTGTTATTATCACCTTCTTCATCATCTCCAGGCCCCTTGACCATAATTCCACTAGCACGATCTTTGACGTAAATCTCATAGAGCTTGTCATAAAGAGGAAACGATTTACAAAATAGAGCAGCAGCTCCATCTTTTCCCTGGGAAATATCTTAGAATTATATATCAATCAAATGAAAGAAACTAATAAACTAATAGCAAAAATAGTTATTAATAGCTACTGTTTAACAATTTAAATAAAAGAAAGTACCGAAGCCCATCCCATAAAGACTTCCTTCTCACCAGTTACCATTTTCGTAGCATCATCGGCTTAAAGGAGAACCAGTTCGTTGACCCTTGTCTTAGCTGGGACAGAGGCGACCTATGTCAGATCCTTATTGCTGACGAGTTGACCCATTGCCTTTCCTCAACGAACACGAAGTTCTTTGGGTGACAGGTTGGAGAAAGCTTGGTTAGAGCAATATACCACCCCCGTGTCCTGGCGTGTTATATCGTCCCTCGACACAGCTACGGCCTTCCCTTTACCTTTGTCTCCCTTCCGCAGGAGCGGCTTCTATCTCTTCGGCGGCTAGGTCGAGGGAGAGCATGTCTCAACAGCCTCACTTTATGCAGGCTCTGATGTCTCCTCGTGCAATCTCTTGTTTTTCCCGTTCTGCAAGATAAGAAAAAAAGAGAAGGGATTAGCATTCTGAAATCAGATCTCGGACAGTAAAGGAAAAACTAAGTACCTAAGGAGGAGGTGGAAGGACCGTCTTCTCAACCTAGGCCTTTCTCTTGGGAGATTTTGCCATGATTTGAGCAAAGTTTAAGGAACTCATTATATTAGGATACTTCATCTCTAGTTCTTCGAAAGCTACAACTGCAAAAATAAAGAGGATTAGAAGCCAAATAGGTGAGGAGTACGAAATGAAGAATTCAAACTCACCCTGATGATATTTCAAACTAAGGCCTAGAGCCGACAAAAACATATCATTTTGAAGAAGGTTTCTGTTAATGACAAAACTTCTCTGTACAAAATTTGGTTTAAAATCCCCTAATTCTACCTCTTTAGTAGCGTGTTCTATAACCGAAAATTCGTTTAAGTTATACTGGGGGACGTTACTGTTCAGTTGAAGGTTCGACTGCTCCTCGTGACTTGTCTTAAATGGCCATGGTTCGGCCCTGTACAATAAGACGAAGTCATTCCAGAATTGCTTCATGCTGACCTTCAACTTCTCTACTACCAAAAATCCTGACTAGTGCTGCAAGGTCACCCAGCCTAGGCCTTGGGCTTCTGTGCACCTCCTTAACCTAAAAATATACCTAAATGCCGTTAGCGTCGGTTGTACTCCTATAGCTGTACAAATCATAATGAAAGCTATTTTACACCCCCAACCATTGAGGTATAAATCGGACACCGTGATTTTGTAGGCATTTGAGATTTTGACGGTGAATGGGTGAAGAGAGAATCTCAAGCGTCTCTATAACATATTTGTATAAGGCAATGCACCCTTCGGGCGCATCCTTCACACAGTCTTTCTTCCCGGCTTCACCAAAGAGTATTCGTTGGTTAAAGCCCACCTCGCCCGGATCAAAGTTATCTCTTTATCCACAGACATACTCCATGATGGCCTAATAAAATAATTGGCGACCCCGAACCAGCTTGGTACTTCGGCCCCTGATAATGTGTGTTCTAACCCAAATCTATAGCTTTTCCTGTGGAGGTGGGCGCCATTTCTATTTTTGCAGTTGGATACGGCCTGTAGGAGGGGGAAACGACCGTTGTACCTTCTAGACTACTAACATCAGCGACAAATTTATCAGGTGCAAAATCAACAGTAGGCTCCCAAGGAAAGGGATGTCAGGTTTCTAGATAGCGTATAGAAGACTCCATACATGACTCATTCATATCCTTCTCGGTTACATATTTATATAAGGTCAAAAAATCAGTTTGTACATCAAAATCGTCAAAGTTAAATTGAGAAAAGAGTAATCGGCCATTATTTTTATACAAATCAAAAGAAAGGAACGTACCTAAAAAGTCAAAAAAATGTTGAAGAGCTTGGAAAAGGAAGAGAATTCTTGAGAATCTTGGAAAAGTTCTGGAATAGGAAAATGTGAGGTGAAACAAATGAATTCAGAAGTCTCATATTTATAGTAAAAAAGGGTGAAACAGTACCATTGGCACATTTCTCGAAACAACTTGAGAAAATGAAGATTATTGGGAAAGGAAATGTTTGGTTTTATGAGAAATTTAGAACGTTTAATATCACCTTCGTGCCTTACTCGGCGGGTACATACCCTATTCGGCCCCTTCCATGGATGGACTCCATAGGGGTCCGAACTATGTTTCATACTTGGGGCTTATTAGCCTAAGTGTCCTTGTGGCTCATTAACCCCTCATCTAGGAGCCGGACACCTCAGGAGGATGGTGGCTCCCTCTATTCGGCACCTACTTTACTCGGCGGGTACATACCCTATTCAGCCCCTTCCATGGATGGACTCTATAGGGGCCCGAACTATGTCTCATACTTGGGACTTATTAGCCCAAGTGTCCTTGGGGGTTATTAGCCCCTCATCCAGGAGTCGGACACCTCAAGAGGATGGTAGCTCCCTTTATTTGGCACTTGCTTTACTCGACGGGTACATACCTTATTCAACCCCTTTTATGGATGGACTCCATAGGGGTCAGAACCATGTCTCATACTTAGGGCTTATTTGCCCAAGTGTCCTTGGGGCTCATTAGCCCCTCATCCAGGAGCCGGACACCTCAAGAGGAGGGTGGCTCCCTCTATTCGGCACCTGCCTTACTCGGCGGGTACATACCCTATTCCGTCCCTTCCATAGATGGACTCCATAGGGGTCCGAATCATGTTTCATACTAAGGGCTTATTAGCCCAAGTGTCCTTGAGGCTCACTAGCCCAAGTATTCGGACAACTTAGATGGAGCTTAGACAGAGGATGCACCTATGGGGTAAATTAAAAGGGATACAAGTGTTTTGACCCTCTCCCCAATCAGATGTATACTACTATGGATTGTGATTTCTTTGATTAGTCCTATTATTACCCCCATTCTAGTCCTTAGGGGGAGAGATTAGTGATGACCTATGCTGGCTTATATGCCATTTATGATTAATCCTAAACCAAAAGAGCAAGTAAACAAGACTACCGATGTTGTTGGAAGACATATTATCTCCTCTTTAGCCCTCTCCAGTCCTACCTATTGAGCATCCAGTCCATCCTATTGAGCATCCTAAGTCGGAAGAGGTAAATTCTGATGTCCCTCAAGTGATTGATAATAACTTTGAAAATGTTGAGGATGTAGACATACCAAACAGCACAGGTAGGAGTGTTCACCGGTCCAAACCCGGACCGGAACCGGTTGGACCGGAAGACCGGAATCTCAAAAATCAAAGACCGGAGACTGAACCGGTTCCATCCGGTCCGGTCCCGGTCTAACCCGGAATTCTTCCAGTCCGGTCCGGGTTTGGACCGGTTAGACCGGAAATAATTTTTGAGACCAAAAATAAATTAAAAAATATTATCATTATCATCCTACTCAGCGTTTCCCGTCCATAGAGAATTATAGTGAAGGGGTTCATAGACTGTCAGAGACTTGCTGTTTCGCTGTGTCTCAATTTTTAATGTTGGGGAAATCCTGATATCTAATGCAATCAAGAATCAACCAGGAATTAATATCTAATGTTGGGGAAGTAAAATTGAATGGCCTGAGGATTCTCTTGAAAGAGCTAAAATTATCTTATCCAAGGCTCAAGCAATGACTGAAAGCATAGAAGCTGTTTATAATAGCTTCATTACCGGTAATCTCATGTTTAACTTATGAATCATGTTAGTTAAATGAATTATTTTGCAAAAAATATTGGTCAATTTAACAGTAGGAATCTATTTTTCCCATCATAGTACAACGGATAAAAAGCTTATTATGTTGCCTCTCCAAATTAAAAAATATAACATTTTAAAATAATTTAGCAAATTAATTATTATAAGATTAACATATTTGAATTAAAAAATTATTTTGTGTTGAAAATAAAATATTTTAAGTCCTTTAAAATAAATATATACATAATAATTGTAAATATTACTCATCTTCCAAATGACTTTTATGCCATCCGGTCTCATCCGGTCCAACCCGGATTTTTCCCGGTCTAGACCGGACCGGACCGGAAACCCGGAATTGGAAAATAGTAAGACCCGGAGGCCGGACCGGATGCACCCGGTCCGGTCCGGTTCTGGTCCGGTCTTAGCCGGTTCCGGTCCGGACCGCCGGTCCGGTCTTATTTTGCACACCCCTAAGCAAAGGTATGAATTACCACATGGAAGCACCAGGGGAATCCCACCAAAAAGATATTATCCCGAATTTGAGGCACTGAGATCGAGATATCCAGTTAGCAAAGAGAGTAATGAAAATCTCTCATATTCAGCTATGACTTTCAATACTGCTCTTTAATCTAACGATGTGCCTAAAAATGTTAAAGAAGCTTTTTAGTATCCGAAGTGGAAAAATGCAATGGAGGAAGAAATATCTGTCCTCAAGGAGAATAAACCATTGGAAAAGTGTCAACTACCAAAAGAAAATAAAACTGTAGGGTGTAGATGGGTATTCACTATCAAGTATCATGCAAATGGTTCCATTGAGCGCTACAAAGGTCAACTTGTGGCCCAAGGTTACACACAGACCTATGGAGTAGACTAGTCTGAAACCTTCTCTCTAGGGGCCAAGATTGAAACAATCCATGTTCTCTTCTTAGTAGCTGCAAATAAAGATTGGTCGCTTCATCAATTTGATGTGAAGAATGCATTTCTACATGGTGAAATCGAGGTTGAGATGTACATGAAAGCACCCCCTGGCTTCTCAGAAGAGTACAATCCAAGAAAAGGATGTGGGCTCAAGAAAACTCTATACGGGCTGAAACAATCTCCAAGAGTATAGTTTGGAAGGTTTACTACAATTATGAAGAAGTTTGGCTATGAGCAAATTAACTCCGACCATACTCTATTTCTCAAGAAGAGAAAGGATCAAATCACATACTTGATTATCTATGTTGATGATATAGTGATCACTAGGATTGATGCAGAGGAGATTTGTGATTTGTGATTTGTGAGCAAAGTAACAACCTTAAGTATTTCCTTTGCATCGAAGTTTTGTGATCGAAAAAGAGAATCTTCATTAGTCAGAGGATTTATATTCTTGATCTTTTGCCAGAGACTGACATGCTTGACTATAAACCAGCCCAAACTCCTATCATGGCTAATCATGGGCTCTAGATGATTGAAGGGACAAAATAGGTAGACAAAGATCGACATCAAAGAATGGTAGGAAAACTCATATACCTCTCACATATAAGACCATACATTGCGTATGTTGTGGGTGTAGTAAGCAGATTCATGCATATGCCTTAAGTACAACATATGTCAGTCATGATGAGAATTCTGATGTATTTAAAGGATACTAGTGGTAAAGGACTTCTCTTCGGATGAAATGATAATCTAGATCTTCTAGCCTACACGGATGTAAATTGGGCAAGAGACAGAGATAATAGATTTTCTAGCCTACTTCTGGATACTTTACCCTAGTAGGAGGTAATCTTATGTTCACCAAAAATTTATCTCAATGAGAGAGTTACCGCAAGTGCACGATGTTGTAGCACATACGGGTTGAGCATAAGGAGCAAGGCTATGCAATTTTCTTTGCATATTAGTCGAATTTAAGAGGGGGTTGTTAAAAACAATAACAAAAAGATATGAAAAAGAAATAAGTGTTAATAATCAATGATAAAAAAGGGGGTGGGTTAACACATTTATGGTGACTATTCAATGGTGATACACTCGTTTCTTAAGGGTAATTAAAGAGTAGAGAATCACACTAAGAGGAGCAATCTGATCCTTGATGGGGCTTGGGATTGCCTTCAAGCTCTTCACCATCCTCACGCTCGTGAGTGAAGATGAAGGGCTTGGGCTATAAATTGTTCGCTACTTGCTCATCCTTCACTACTCTCGTAGGTGAAGGATAAAGCCCTTAGATGAGAAGATGGATGCAAAGTTCAATCCTTATTGATCCCTTACACCCAATTTCATTCATTGACCAAAAATTCGATTACTCAAAATTCAACCCTTGTTGGTACATTGAAAGCAATCATAACAATCCTTAGCCAATGGGTAGAATAACCCCCATCTAAGCCTTTAATCAATCCAAAATCAACTAGAGTCTCATCATCATCAAGTCATCACAAGGGTTAATCATAACCTTCATATCCATTATTAACATATAACAACCAATCATTTAAACATTAATAGCATAAATAGAAACAAAGACAACATGAATAAACAAGAACAATCGAGAAAAAACCATAAACTAACCAAAATTAATAAATAAACAATGAAAAACTAAAAATAAATAAGATTAGAAATTACCCATAAAGTTTGGGAAGGATTCAAGAACAAATAACAAAAACCCATAAACACTTTTCACCAAACTCCATTAAAATACCTTAAAGCTTCAAGTAATTAACACCTAAAGAGAGAAGATAAATATAATTAACTAAATAAACAATGAAACAAAATTTTGGTTAAGAAGATTAAAATAAAGACAATATAATTAACTAAATAAACGCTCTTCACCGAAGCATTTTGTTGATTATTGGTAACTCGAATCGAGTCTTGATCATGAGTTTGGATGAATCATGTGTTTTAGGAAGTATTTACTTCCAGTAGATAAAGCCTAGTCGGCTTTTGTTGGGCCAAGAGATGAAGACGAGTTGTCTGAGACTCTGAGGTCATTGGGATTGAGGGCTTTTTCCAGAAGAAAAAGCCGACTCGGGGCCCATGGTGTGTGGGAGGCAGCCGAGTCGACGGTAGGCGCTATCTAATTGCATTAATTGTCAGAAGATAAAGCCGACTCGGCGACTTGGTGTTTTGCTTGTGAAGCCGAGTCGGCGGTGCACCCAGGAGACGCAACGACAGTTTCTTTTCTTCTTTTGGCCGGTTATTTTAGCATTAATCTTGTAATAACTTCTTTTATTGGGTCTCTCATATAAATACCTATTTTAGGGTTAAGGCAAAATTAATCACAAAATTTAAAGAGAAATCACAAGAGAGCCGTAATTCTTTGTGATTGTGAGATTGATTCATCTTGTACAAACTTTGCGGTTCATAGTGAAATTGTTTGATCTCGGTGCCGGTGGACGTAGCTATCACATTGATAGTGAACCACGTAAATTTCTTGTGTCTTTTCATATTGTTTTGGTTTGAATCTTTATTGTTTCGTTATTGTTATTCGATCTTTGCTTCCGCTGTCGCACAACAATTGGCATCAAGAGCTCAGGTTTAGTCCTTGGAGAGTTTTTGACTAAACAATGGCTGGAGATTCTACAATTAGAATTGAGAAATTTACCGGGAAAAATAGCTTCGGGCTATGGCAAATTAAGATGAAGGCTCTGTTGAAACAGCAGCAAATCTGGCGTCCGTTGGCTCCAAAGAGTACTACTGCGGGGTCGGAAGACGGATTGACTGACGGGCAATTAGCAGTGATGGAGGAAAAGGCTCATTCTACCATCTTGCTGAGTTTAGATGATCATATCATCACGGAGGTCGCTGATCAGGCTACAGCGGCGGAATTGTGGTTGAAATTGGAGTCATTGTATATGACTAAGTCGCTGACCAACAAACTTTTGCTGAAGCAGCGGTTGTTTAGCCTCCGAATATAGTCAGGTACACCCTTACGGGTAGGGGTGGTCATAACCGGGTACCCGGCATTTCGGGTACCTGCAAAGCCGGGTACCCGGTTAGTCGGGTACCTATTTTAACGGCCCGTGCCCCGGCCCGATTTATCCGGGTGCCCGGGTATCGGGTACCCGATTTTATTTGTCACATTTTTTAGCATTGAAGAAGCAATTACAGAAATTATTAGATAATTCACAATTTTTGAGTACTGATCAAGAATGACCGAAATTACTTTAAAAAAGAAGTGAGGAAGAAGATTAAGAGAATAAGGAAACTAAGAAGCTAAAATGAAGAAGTCAGACAGTAGGGTGTGCATTTGCTAATTGCAATGAATTCAGCTACCAATTAGTAAAAACAATCAACAAGAATGTGCATAAGTATATGTCAGTAGGTTAAGCCATTGGCTTGCAAGACAATGTCAATAATAGTGTAAATAAAAAATACAAATATATAATAAACGGGTCAACGGGTACCCGTTATAAATTAACTTGCGACCCATGACCCGACCCGGTTAAGGCGGGTCGGGTACCCGACCCGGAACTTATAATTTTTTTGAATTTATGACCCGCCATTTTAGATGCGGGTCGGCGGGTTGACGGGTTAGGTCAAGCGGGTCGGGTTTTTTTGAACAGGCCTACTTACAGGAACATCTTGAGAAACTTAACTCTATTTTGCTTGATTTACGTAATTTAGATGTTAAGATAGATGATGAGGAAGGTGCGTTGATTTTACTTGTGTCTCTACCGTCTAGCTTTTCGAATTTTGTTGAGTCTTTCTTTGTTGGTAAGGACTCATTGACCTTAGAAGAAGTGAAGGCAGCACTTCATACTAGGGAACTTCGTTAGAAAGCTATAGGTAATAACGGGAATAATGGCAGTGGGTTGTTTGTTAAGTCCGGGAAGTCTAAACAGAAAAAGGGGTTTAACAAGGGCAACAATATTGGTTCGGGTGCTGGAAACGGTAATGATGGACCTAATAAGACTGCGGGAAAGACCTATTATTACTGTAAAGAACCGGGTCATTTTAGGGCATATTGTCCAGTGAGGAAGGGCATATCCCAAGCTGCTGTAGTTGAGAAGAAACCGAAGGAGAACTATAATTCTAAGGAAGACTTGGCACTTGTTAGTTCAGCTAAGTCTGGGGATCTTTCAGATGGTTGGGTTCTAGATTCGGGGAGTTCGTTCCATATGAGTCCATGTCGAGACTAGTTTGATACATATGAATCTTGCAATGGGGGTAAGGTTATTGTAGGTAACAATGCACCGTGTAAGGTCAAGGGTATTGGGTCTATGAAATTGAGGACTAATGATGGGCGAAGGTTAACGTTGACTAATGTGCGGTATGTTCCTGCTTTGGGGAAAAATCTGATTTCTTTGGGTACCTTGGATGATTTGGGGTACAATAGGGTATTTTCAAATGGGAGGTTGTCCATTTATCGTGGTTCTGAGTTGATACTCAAGGGTATCAAGAGGAACACCCTCTATGTCTTGGAGGGTGTTACACTGCCTAGTTCTGCGATTTGCGCATCGGTGTCTCACCAGGAGATGACCAAGATTTGGCACATGAGGCTTGGTCATATAGGGGAGAAGGGGATGCAGCTATTGTCTAAGAGGGGTCTTCTATCCGGGGTCAAGGTTGCCAACCTTGAGTTTTGTGAGCATTATGTGTTTGGGAAGAAACACATGTCTAAGTTCAGCAAGAGTGCTCACATTACTGATGATGTGCTCGATTATGTCCATTCAGATTGTTGGGGTCCATCTAGGGTCGAAGATATGGGAGGTTTCCGCTATTTTGTGTCATTTGTTGATGACAAGTCCCGATACACATGGCTTAGGTTGCTTAAGTCAAAAGATGAGGCCTTCAAAACTTTTAAGCAATGGAAAGCTTTGGTGGAAAATCGACAGGGTAGGAAGATAAAGAAGCTACGAACAGACAATGGGCTAGAGGTTTGCAAAGATGAGTTTAATCAGTTCTGTGCAGATGAGGGTATTGATCGGTATCATACCGTTAGGATGACACCACAGCAGAACGGTGTTGCAGAACGGGTTAATTAGTGTAGAAACACTTAGAGACAATGAACTGTAACAAGAGGGGGGGTGAATTGTTACTTTCGCCTTTGGAGTATTTTCGCCCTATTTTCTTGCGGAATTTGAATAATAAAAATACTCAAGACAATTTAAAGTAAACTAAAAAGGAACACCAAGATTTAACGTGGGAAAAAGAACCACGACCCACTAGGGATTTCTCTTCTCTATTATTTTATGTAAACCACTTCTCTATTACATAAAATAATTTCTGCTACTCTTTCTCTTCTCTCTACTCTTTTTCTTCTCTCGGTAACTCCTTACCGTTTTTCTTCTCTCTACTCTTCTCTCTTCCCTTTAGACTTACCCAAGTCTAATTACAAATTCACTCAAATAAACCCTTACAAGATTTATCTAAAATGGATGAATCAAACCAAGAATTGCACAAGGATTAAATCTTGAAATTAATTAGCAATTAAAACCGATCAAGATGGCCTCTTCTTGAATTTAGAAAAATCACGAAATATTTTGGGCACAAATATTTTCGGAAAAATATTTTTCTCTCAATTGATCACCAAATTGTGCCGGTTGTAGAAAAATCCTTTAAATAGATTTTAGATCCAATTTAGCCATAATCCCATGATCAAAGATTGTGGGAGTTGTGGGCTAATTACGTGAGAGAGTGGTGAGGAAAGCTTGGTGGTTACTCCAAGTTTTCTTGTCTTCTAGCTAAAAATAGCTAAGACAATTTTTAAGAAAACTAATTTCAAGATCTAAATTAAAAAGTTATTTTTAATTCAAGATCTAGATTTCAATTAATTTTAAGAAAACTACCTTGTGCAACTTAATTTATTTCACTCGTACAACAAATCTAAAAAAGAAAAATAAAAATTAAAAATTATTTTCTTAATTATTTTTGCTGACTTCATCTCTGACCGCTGATCTGGGAACACTGCACTGTCTCCGATTGACCAATCTTCGAACTTTGACTTGATCTTGGAACAGTTACTTAGTAATCCCTTTTCAACGCTTAATGGTCCATCAACGACCCTTTTAAAGATCGGATATTTGACCTATCAAAACAATCTCAAAGACAAAATATGTTTGTTTATTAAAGTTTATGTTATCATCAAAACCAAATGGGCCAACAATTAGACACTGCTTGAGAGAGTTCGATGCATGCTCTCTAATGCAGGGTTGAGGAGGAGGTATTGGAGTGAAGCTGTGATGACAACTTGTTATATCATCAATAAGGGTGAACATAGTTTGGTCTAAACCGTAAACCAAACCGGACCAAACCGTAATTTAAGTATTTGGTCTAGTCTACGGTCTAAATGGTCTGGTCCGGTTTAAAAAATTACGGTTTCCGGTCTGGTCTTGGTTTTTGGAAATTTAAGACCAGACCAGACCGGAAAACCGTACTAAAATTCCGGTCCGGTGAAAACCGGAAACCGTTGGCTAGTTATATAGGACTTAACTATCTGAGTTTTAGTTTTTCTTTGGGCCAAGCTGGCAAGCCCAACTCCCATAGTCCCATGTAAGTATTTAATACTAGTATATAAACTAAAAAACCCTAAGTTGCCATTTTCACTCTCATCTTCATCTCTGGGACCGGGAATATCAAACGACGCTCCTTGCTGACTCCATTCTCCATACTTGAGTCTTGACCATCTTCATTGTCCTTCTTGAGTCTTGACCATCTCCATTCACAGGTATTTAATCTCCTTCAGTCCTTCTTCATGCTTCATCATGGCGCACCACAGGTATTTTTTGATTTTTCATCTCCATTCTTCACAGGTATTTTTTCATCTCCAGTCTTCTCCGGCTTTTTCAACACGGAATCAAGTGTAGAATTTCGTAATGTAAGTATTTTAATATTATTTTAATTTTGGGTCAATTTTTGATTATTTTGTTCCTTTTTTGATTATTTTAGGTCAATTTTTTTGATTGTTTTGTTCCTTTTTTGTAAACATATAGCGATACATGTTGAAAATTTTCAGGGTTTGCTTATTTTGTGCTGATTTTTTGATTATTTTAATAATTGAGTCAAATTATTTGATAATTTTGTTCCCTTTTAGTCAATATATAACCATGTAGGTTTAGAATTTTCTGGGTTTTTCTTACTTTGTTCTAATTTGCTAGTTTTGTCCACTGTTTAGTGTTATTGCCTAACCTTTCATTGCTCTGGTATTTTGTGGGTTTGTACATTGATTTATTTGGGCTATTTTTGATCTCTATTTGTGAATATATAGCTCTAAAGGTATACCATTTTCTGGTTTTACTTATTTTAATATTAGAAATATGTAATTAACATAAACTAAGAAATAACGTAACAACGAAACAAAACCGAGGCAAGAGCAGGAGCAGGCTTGCTCGTTCGAGCAGGTGGACCGCTCGTTCGAGCAGCAGGGTGCTCGTTCGAGCACTATCATGCTCGTTCGAGCATCTTGCTCCGGGATGGTCAGAATGCTTCTGTTTGTTGATTTTGGCATTTGCTCGTTCGAGCACCTATAGTGCTCGTTCGAGCACTTAGAGAATTTCGCGTCAGAAAGTCTCTGGAAACTGTTTTGCATCATGCTCGTTCGAGCACCTTATGTGCTCGTTCGAGCACCTCTGAAACAGTGTGTTATTTCGTGAAGCTAAGCTATGCTTCATGAAGACTTGTGTTGTTATGGACGAGTGTTTTACTTCACTAAAACACTCTATTTGCCTGGTAACCACCAAGCATGGTTTGGATGAAGACATGTGACTCTTCACACTCTATAAATAGGTGTGGGCACATGCATATCAAATCACTCTTTACATTTGATAGAAATTCTGATTTCTATTGTTCTTTCTCTCATTTCTCTTGATTCATTGAGAAGAGTAATTAACTTCTCTTTTGTTTTTCTGATTTCATATTCTCTTATAAAATCTTTGTTGTTTAGATTAATCGGTGCGTACTCATCGGTTAATGTGATTGATTGTATCTCGTTGTGAATATCCATCATCATAACCCAAGTACCTTTGTGGGGGATATATCACAAAAGGAAAGTTTCCATACGCCTTCAATCTTATATCAAGATTTCCGGTGACCATTGTGTTGCAACAAATCTTCTCTACGGTGTTCATCTAGTTCGTGGTTCGTTGTTTGAAGAAGATCATTGCCATAAACACAAAGGCTTATATACATAGTGTATTGTTGTAGTGTAGTGTAATTGTAATTTACAGCACTTTCCTTTTGTACATCTTATAACAATCTTTTGTGATATTTCTGAAAATATGGCAAGTGTGAAAGATCTTACTTCAAACTTTATGAAGTTAGACAAGTTTCTTGGTGTGGAGTTTCGGAGGTGGCAAAAGAAGATGCAAATCTTGTTAACTTCCCTCAACGTTTACTATGTCATTTCCACTCCAAAACCGGAAGAGAAGGAGGATGAAACTCTAGAGGAGGCTAGAAAGAGGAACAAATGGGAGAATGACGACTTTATATGTCGTGGGCATATTCTAAACGGTATGTGTGATTCTTTATTTGATATTTACCAATTTCATGAGTCCGCCAAATTATTGTGGGATAGTTTGGAAGATAAGTATATGGCGGAAGACGCTAGTTCTAAGAAGTTCTTGATCACTAATTTTAATAATTATAAAATGTTGGACAACCGTCCTGTTATGGATCAATTCCATGAGTTGCAACGCATGTACAATAACATGAAGATGCATGATATATCTATGGATGAAATATTTATTGTTTCAAGTATCATAGATAAACTACCCAATACTTGGAGGGATGTGAAACATGCCCTCAAACACAAGAAGGAAGAGATTTCTCTTGTGGGACTTGCTCAACATCTTCAAATTGAGTCAAGTTTAAGGGAACTTGAAAGTTCCAAGGGAGATAATCCCAATCTTTCATCTGTGAACATGGTGATTGATGATTCTAAGGTCACTACAAGTGGAGACAAGAAGAGGAAACCACAACACCCAAAGGGTAAAGGCAAGAACAAAGTCAATGACAATGTTTGTTGGGAGTGTGGTAGGCCTGGACATCGCAAGAAAAACTGCTTTGTGCTTAAGAATAAACTTAAGAAAATGAAGGGTGGTGCTTCTTCAAGCAACAACCCTCCTCCTACTAAAGGTGATCTTGCATTTTTGGATGAAAATTCTAAATTGAATGTTTCTTCCATGGATTCTAATGTGAATGTTGTGCAGGATGAAGACATGTCGTGGTGGATCGATTCGGGAGCCGCTAGACATGTGTGCAAAAGCAAACACTGGTTCACAACGCTACATGATGTTGTGGATGGAGAAAGTCTCTACATGGGAGACAACTCGCCTATCAAAGTCCTTGGCAAAGGACAAGTGGAGCTTTTGTGTACTTCGGGGAATACTTTGATCCTTAGGGATGTTTATTATGTTCCCGACATTAGTAGGAATCTCGTCTCCGGTCCAATCCTAAACCGATTAGGATATAAGCTTGTATTCGAGGCCGATAGATGTATTATAAGTAAGGGTAATATGTATGTAGGACGTGCCTATTTATGTTGTAACTTATTTAAACTCTCTTTGTCATGTAAATATTCTAGTGTTATTTGCAATGTTAATTCGCATGATGATGATTTACATTATTTATGGCATCTTAGATTAGCGCATGTTAATTTTCGTAAAGTATCTTTTATGTCTAAGCATGATATGATTCCAATGTGTGAACAAAAATCGGTAAATTGTAAAACATGCATGCTTAATAAGATCACTAAGACACCTTTCAAAAGTGTAGAAAGAAAATCTGAAATTTTAGATCTTGTACATAGTGATTTATGTGATTTCCATAGCACACCATCTTTAGGCAATAAAAGATATGTTGTTACTTTTATTGATGATTATTCTAGGTTTTGCTATGTTTATCTTTTGCATACAAAAGATGAGGCACTTGATTTCTTTAAGGTTTACAAGAATGAAGTTGAACTTCAGATTAATGGTAAACTTAAGAGATTAAGGACCGACAAGGGAGGATAATATTATGATCCTCAATATTTCCAATCGATGGGAATTATACATGAAACTACCGCCGGTTATGCACCACAATCAAATGGTGTGGCGGAAAGGAAGAATAGAACTCTTCAAGAAATGGTTAATTCCATGTTGTCATACTCTAATTTGAGTGACGGGTTTTGGGGAGAGGCAATGTTGACCGCGTGTCACATCCTCAACCGGGTTCCAAATAGAACCAATAAGGAATCTCCTTATGAGTTATGGTACAAAAGAAAACCGAACTTAAGTTATCTTAAAGTTTGGGGGTGTCGGGCTATTGTTAGAGTACCCGGACCTAAGAGAAAGAAACTCGGTGAACGAGGCATTGAATGCATCTTTGTAGGTTATGCTAATCAAAGCAAAACTTATAGGTTCTATGTAATAGAACAAAATGACTATATTGCGATTCATTCGATAATAGAGTCAAGGGATGCGATTTTCGATGAGAATCGTTTTTCATCGATTAGTAGACAACGCGATCTACGGATTAGTACCAATGATGACGACGTTGAATTCGAAGATATTCAACATGAAAACCCGAATGAAAACGATGATGTTGATGAGAATCAACAAAACATCTCACAAGAAACTCCCGATGATGTGGAAGAAATTCCTAGGAGGACTAAAAGACAACGGAGACCAAAATCTTTTGGTTCAGATTTTCATGTATATTTGGTTGAAGGTACTCGAACCGATATTCAATCAAGTTTTCCATATTTATTTAATGTGGAAGGAGACCCATTGACATATAGCGATGCTATGGCTTCTCAAGACAGTGCGTTTTGGAAGGAAGCAATTAATGATGAGATGGACTCCATCATGGGAAATAATACATGGGTTTTGGTAGATTTACCTCCGACTTGCAAACCGATTGGTTGCAAGTGGATCTTTCGTAAAAAGATGAAAATAGATGGAACTATTGATAAGTTCAAGGCCCGTTTAGTGGCACAAGGTTTTAGACAAAAACCTGGTATCGATCATTTCGATACATATGCACCTGTTGCAAGGACAACCACCATTCGGTTGTTGATAGCTTTGGCTTCGATACACAATCTAGTGATTCACCAAATGGACGTAAAAACTGCGTTTTTATATGGTGAACTAGATGAAGAAGTGTATATGAAACAACCCGAAGGGTTTGTTTTGAAAGGACATGAAAAGAAGGTGTGTAAACTTGTTAAGTCGTTGTACGGACTAAAACAAGCACCGAAACAATGGCATCAAAAATTTGATGAGACAATATTGTCCTTTGGATTCAAATTGAATCAAGCGGATAAATGCGTTTATAGCAAATTTGATGAGCAAGGCGACGGAGTCATAATATGTCTCTACGTTGATGATATGCTCATTTTTGGTACTGATTTAGTACGGGTTCAAGAGACAAAAGAATTTTTGTCAAGTTCCTTCCAAATGAAGGATATGGGGGAGGCCGATGTGATCTTAGGTATAAAGATCATTAGAGACGGCAATGGAATCAAGTTAAGTCAGTCTCATTACATTGAGAAAGTACTTAAAAGGTTCAATATGTTCGAGTCAACTCCTATCTCGACCCCTATGGATCCACATGTCAAATTATTTAGACATGATAAAGAACCAGTTTCGCAATTATCATATTCAAAGATAATTGGATCGCTTATGTATGCGATGACTTGTACTAGACCGGATATTGCGTTTGCGGTTGCAAAATTGAGTAGATTTACTAGCAATCCGGGTCCGCATCATTGGAATGCGATTAGGAGAGTATTAAGATACTTGAAGGGTACCTTAGATCGTGGTATCATTTATAGTGGAGAACCTCCAGTTTTGGAAGGTTATTCCGATGCAAGTTGGATCACTAATGAAGAAGATAATTCTTCAACGAGTGGTTGGGTGTTTGTTTATGGGGGAGGAGTCATTTCATGGTCTTCTAAGAAACAAACGTGCATCGCTGATTCCACTATGGCTTCCGAGTTTATTGCGCTAGCGTCTGCGGGGAAGGAAGCGGAATGGTTAAGGGATCTCATGTTTGAGATACCCATCTTACCAATGCCTATAGCACCGGTGGCAATTCATACAGATTGCAGAACGGCATTGGCGAAAGCTTATAGTCAAGTGTATAACGGTAAATCCCGTCATATTGCTCTTAGGCACAGCCTAGTGCAAGGGCTTATCGTTAATGGGGTCATCACTCTTGATTATGTGAACACTAAGTTCAATTTGGCTGATTTCTTTACGAAAGCCATGAGTAGGGATTCAATTGAACAAGCGTCAATTGCAATCGGTTTACGCTAAAAAATTCATCTAGAAAGCCCAATTCACACACAAGTAACATTGTGTCTGAATTCAATGTGGTGTAATTCTTTATGGATTTTGTAAGCAACAAAGTTTAATGACCCATCGTTGCTTTGGACCGTGAGGAGCGAGGTAGTCGTCCCTTGAAAGTTCTCAAGGCCAAGAGTAGAAGAGCTCTTGGTGATATCCATTCACGGGGATATATTTTACGTAATGAGAACCTACCTATATAAGTTTGAAGTGTGGCCGCTTCAAGTAGTCAAGATTAGCGTATCGACTATGATAAACTTATGAATAGATATGGACACGGCCGTTATAATGTGTCAAGAAACGACAAAGCGTTCGTTGTTCTATGTGTACTTCATCTTCAAATGGTCAGATGTGTTATGTGATTCAATCCGCAGGGACATCATCATTTCACAATCATTTGTCAAGTATGTCGTACTAGGTGTTAATTCAATCCGCAGGGACATTAGCATTGATGCATTGAATGTGATTATGAGATCAGTTTTTGAGAAAGGGAAAGAAATGTCCTAAAGGCTCTAAATGGGGGAGGATTGTTGGAGATTTAGAGCAAGTAGAACATATATCCAAGGCTTAGAAATATGTAATTAACATAAACTAAGCAATAACGTAACAACGAAACAAAACCGAGGCAAGAGCAGGAGCAGGCTTGCTCGTTCGAGCACTATCATGCTCGTTCGAGCATCTTGCTCCGGGATGGTCAGAATGCTTCTGTTTGTTGATTTTGGCATTTGCTCGTTCGAGCACTTAGAGAATTTCGCGTCAGAAAGTCTCTGGAAACTGTTTTGCATCATGCTCGTTCGAGCACCTTATGTGCTCGTTCGAGCACCTTAAGTGCTCGTTCGAGCACCTCTGAAACAGTGTGTTATTTCGTGAAGCTAAGCTATGCTTCGTGAAGACTTGTGTTGTTATGGACGAGTGTTTTACTTCACTAAAACACTCTATTTGCCTGGTAACCACCAAGCATGGTTTGGATGAAGACATGTGACTCTTCACACTCTATAAATAGGTGTGGGCACATGCATATCAAATCACTCTTTACATTTGATAGAAATTCTGATTTCTATTGTTCTTTCTCTCATTTCTCTTGATTCATTGAGAAGAGTAATTAACTTCTCTTTTGTTTTTCTGATTTCATATTCTCTTATAAACTCTTTGTTGTTTAGATTAATCGGTGCGTACTCATCGGTTAATGTGATTGATTGTATCTCGTTGTGAATATCCATCATCATAACCCAAGTACCTTTGTGGGGGATATATCACAAAAGGAAAGTTTCCATACGCCTTCAATCTTATATCAAGATTTCCGGTGACCATTGTGTTGCAACAAATCTTCTCTACGGTGTTCATCTAGTTCGTGGTTCGTTGTTTGAAGAAGATCATTGCCATAAACACAAAGGCTTATATACATAGTGTATTGTTGTAGTGTAGTGTAATTGTAATTTACAGCACTTTCCTTTTGTACATCTTATAACAATCTTTTGTGATATTTCTGAAAATATGGCAAGTGTGAAAGATCTTACTTCAAACTTTATGAAGTTAGACAAGTTTCTTGGTGTGGAGTTTCGGAGGTGGCAAAAGAAGATGCAAATCTTGTTAACTTCCCTCAACGTTTACTATGTCATTTCCACTCCAAAACCGGAAGAGAAGGAGGATGAAACTCTAGAGGAGGCTAGAAAGAGGAACAAATGGGAGAATGACGACTTTATATGTCGTGGGCATATTCTAAACGGTATGTGTGATTCTTTATTTGATATTTACCAATTTCATGAGTCCGCCAAATTATTGTGGGATAGTTTGGAAGATAAGTATATGGCGGAAGACGCTAGTTCTAAGAAGTTCTTGATCACTAATTTTAATAATTATAAAATGTTGGACAACCGTCCTGTTATGGATCAATTCCATGAGTTGCAACGCATGTACAATAACATGAAGATGCATGATATATCTATGGATGAAATATTTATTGTTTCAAGTATCATAGATAAACTACCCAATACTTGGAGGGATGTGAAACATGCCCTCAAACACAAGAAGGAAGAGATTTCTCTTGTGGGACTTGCTCAACATCTTCAAATTGAGTCAAGTTTAAGGGAACTTGAAAGTTCCAAGGGAGATAATCCCAATCTTTCATCTGTGAACATGGTGATTGATGATTCTAAGGTCACTACAAGTGGAGACAAGAAGAGGAAACCACAACACCCAAAGGGTAAAAGCAAGAACAAAGTCAATGACAATGTTTGTTGGGAGTGTGGTAGGCCTGGACATCGCAAGAAAAACTGCTTTGTGCTTAAGAATAAACTTAAGAAAATGAAGGGTGGTGCTTCTTCAAGCAACAACCCTCCTCCTACTAAAGGTGATCTTGCATTTTTGGATGAAAATTCTAAATTGAATGTTTCTTCCATGGATTCTAATGTGAATGTTGTGCAGGATGAAGACATGTCGTGGTGGATCGATTCGGGAGCCGCTAGACATGTGTGCAAAAGCAAACACTGGTTCACAACGCTACATGATGTTGTGGATGGAGAAAGTCTCTACATGGGAGACAACTCGCCTATCAAAGTCCTTGGCAAAGGACAAGTGGAGCTTTTGTGTACTTCGGGGAATACTTTGATCCTTAGGGATGTTTATTATGTTCCCGACATTAGTAGGAATCTCGTCTCCGGTCCAATCCTAAACCGATTAGGATATAAGCTTGTATTCGAGGCCGATAGATGTATTATAAGTAAGGGTAATATGTATGTAGGACGTGCCTATTTATGTTGTAACTTATTTAAACTCTCTTTGTCATGTAAATATTCTAGTGTTATTTGCAATGTTAATTCGCATGATGATGATTTACATTATTTATGGCATCTTAGATTAGCGCATGTTAATTTTCGTAAAGTATCTTTTATGTCTAAGCATGATATGATTCCAATGTGTGAACAAAAATCGGTAAATTGTAAAACATGCATGCTTAATAAGATCACTAAGACACCTTTCAAAAGTGTAGAAAGAAAATCTGAAATTTTAGATCTTGTACATAGTGATTTATGTGATTTCCATAGCACACCATCTTTAGGCAATAAAAGATATGTTGTTACTTTTATTGATGATTATTCTAGGTTTTGCTATGTTTATCTTTTGCATACAAAAGATGAGGCACTTGATTTCTTTAAGGTTTACAAGAATGAAGTTGAACTTCAGATTAATGGTAAACTTAAGAGATTAAGGACCGACAAGGGAGGATAATATTATGATCCTCAATATTTCCAATCGATGGGAATTATACATGAAACTACCGCCGGTTATGCACCACAATCAAATGGTGTGGCGGAAAGGAAGAATAGAACTCTTCAAGAAATGGTTAATTCCATGTTGTCATACTCTAATTTGAGTGACGGGTTTTGGGGAGAGGCAATGTTGACCGCGTGTCACATCCTCAACCGGGTTCCAAATAGAACCAATAAGGAATCTCCTTATGAGTTATGGTACAAAAGAAAACCGAACTTAAGTTATCTTAAAGTTTGGGGGTGTCGGGCTATTGTTAGAGTACCCGGACCTAAGAGAAAGAAACTCGGTGAACGAGGCATTGAATGCATCTTTGTAGGTTATGCTAATCAAAGCAAAACTTATAGGTTCTATGTAATAGAACAAAATGACTATATTGCGATTCATTCGATAATAGAGTCAAGGGATGCGATTTTCGATGAGAATCGTTTTTCATCGATTAGTAGACAACGCGATCTACGGATTAGTACCAATGATGACGACGTTGAATTCGAAGATATTCAACATGAAAACCCGAATGAAAACGATGATGTTGATGAGAATCAACAAAACATCTCACAAGAAACTCCCGATGATGTGGAAGAAATTCCTAGGAGGACTAAAAGACAACGGAGACCAAAATCTTTTGGTTCAGATTTTCATGTATATTTGGTTGAAGGTACTCGAACCGATATTCAATCAAGTTTTCCATATTTATTTAATGTGGAAGGAGACCCATTGACATATAGCGATGCTATGGCTTCTCAAGACAGTGCGTTTTGGAAGGAAGCAATTAATGATGAGATGGACTCCATCATGGGAAATAATACATGGGTTTTGGTAGATTTACCTCCGACTTGCAAACCGATTGGTTGCAAGTGGATCTTTCGTAAAAAGATGAAAATAGATGGAACTATTGATAAGTTCAAGGCCCGTTTAGTGGCACAAGGTTTTAGACAAAAACCTGGTATCGATCATTTCGATACATATGCACCTGTTGCAAGGACAACCACCATTCGGTTGTTGATAGCTTTGGCTTCGATACACAATCTAGTGATTCACCAAATGGACGTAAAAACTGCGTTTTTATATGGTGAACTAGATGAAGAAGTGTATATGAAACAACCCGAAGGGTTTGTTTTGAAAGGACATGAAAAGAAGGTGTGTAAACTTGTTAAGTCGTTGTACGGACTAAAACAAGCACCGAAACAATGGCATCAAAAATTTGATGAGACAATATTGTCCTTTGGATTCAAATTGAATCAAGCGGATAAATGCGTTTATAGCAAATTTGATGAGCAAGGCGACGGAGTCATAATATGTCTCTACGTTGATGATATGCTCATTTTTGGTACTGATTTAGTACGGGTTCAAGAGACAAAAGAATTTTTGTCAAGTTCCTTCCAAATGAAGGATATGGGGGAGGCCGATGTGATCTTAGGTATAAAGATCATTAGAGACGGCAATGGAATCAAGTTAAGTCAGTCTCATTACATTGAGAAAGTACTTAAAAGGTTCAATATGTTCGAGTCAACTCCTATCTCGACCCCTATGGATCCACATGTCAAATTATTTAGACATGATAAAGAACCAGTTTCGCAATTATCATATTCAAAGATAATTGGATCGCTTATGTATGCGATGACTTGTACTAGACCGGATATTGCGTTTGCGGTTGCAAAATTGAGTAGATTTACTAGCAATCCGGGTCCGCATCATTGGAATGCGATTAGGAGAGTATTAAGATACTTGAAGGGTACCTTAGATCGTGGTATCATTTATAGTGGAGAACCTCCAGTTTTGGAAGGTTATTCCGATGCAAGTTGGATCACTAATGAAGAAGATAATTCTTCAACGAGTGGTTGGGTGTTTGTTTATGGGGGAGGAGTCATTTCATGGTCTTCTAAGAAACAAACGTGCATCGCTGATTCCACTATGGCTTCCGAGTTTATTGCGCTAGCGTCTGCGGGGAAGGAAGCGGAATGGTTAAGGGATCTCATGTTTGAGATACCCATCTTACCAATGCCTATAGCACCGGTGGCAATTCATACAGATTGCAGAACGGCATTGGCGAAAGCTTATAGTCAAGTGTATAACGGTAAATCCCGTCATATTGCTCTTAGGCACAGCCTAGTGCAAGGGCTTATCGTTAATGGGGTCATCACTCTTGATTATGTGAACACTAAGTTCAATTTGGCTGATTTCTTTACGAAAGCCATGAGTAGGGATTCAATTGAACAAGCGTCAATTGCAATCGGTTTACGCTAAAAAATTCATCTAGAAAGCCCAATTCACACACAAGTAACATTGTGTCTGAATTCAATGTGGTGTAATTCTTTATGGATTTTGTAAGCAACAAAGTTTAATGACCCATCGTTGCTTTGGACCGTGAGGAGCGAGGTAGTCGTCCCTTGAAAGTTCTCAAGGCCAAGAGTAGAAGAGCTCTTGGTGATATCCATTCACGGGGATATATTTTACGTAATGAGAACCTACCTATATAAGTTTGAAGTGTGGCCGCTTCAAGTAGTCAAGATTAGCGTATCGACTATGATAAACTTATGAATAGATATGGACACGGCCGTTATAATGTGTCAAGAAACGACAAAGCGTTCGTTGTTCTATGTGTACTTCATCTTCAAATGGTCAGATGTGTTATGTGATTCAATCCGCAGGGACATCATCATTTCACGATCATTTGTCAAGTATGTCGTACTAGGTGTTAATTCAATCCGCAGGGACATTAGCATTGATGCATTGAATGTGATTATGAGATCAGTTTTTGAGAAAGGGAAAGAAATGTCCTAAAGGCTCTAAATGGGGGAGGATTGTTGGAGATTTAGAGCAAGTAGAACATATATCCAAGGCTTAGAAATATGTAATTAACATAAACTAAGCAATAACGTAACAACGAAACAAAACCGAGGCAAGAGCAGGAGCAGGCTTGCTCGTTCGAGCAAGTGGACCGCTCGTTCGAGCAGCAGGGTGCTCGTTCGAGCACTATCATGCTCGTTCGAGCATCTTGCTCCGGGATGGTCAGAATGCTTCTGTTTGTTGATTTTGGCATTTGCTCGTTCGAGCACCTATAGTGCTCGTTCGAGCACTTAGAGAATTTCGCGTCAGAAAGTCTCTGGAAACTGTTTTGCATCATGCTCGTTCGAGCACCTTATGTGCTCGTTCGAGCACCTCTGAAACAGTGTGTTATTTCGTGAAGCTAAGCTATGCTTCGTGAAGACTTGTGTTGTTATGGACGAGTGTTTTACTTCACTAAAACACTCTATTTGCCTGGTAACCACCAAGCATGGTTTAGATGAAGACATGTGACTCTTCACACTCTATAAATAGGTGTGGGCACATGCATATCAAATCACTCTTTACATTTGATAGAAATTCTGATTTCTATTGTTCTTTCTCTCATTTCTCTTGATTCATTGAGAAGAGTAATTAACTTCTCTTTTGTTTTTCTGATTTCATATTCTCTTATAAACTCTTTGTTGTTTAGATTAATCGGTGCGTACTCATCGGTTAATGTGATTGATTGTATCTCGTTGTGAATATCCATCATCATAACCCAAGTACCTTTGTGGGGGATATATCACAAAAGGAAAGTTTCCATACGCCTTCAATCTTATATCAAGATTTCCGGTGACCATTGTGTTGCAACAAATCTTCTCTACGGTGTTCATCTAGTTCGTGGTTCGTTGTTTGAAGAAGATCATTGCCATAAACACAAAGGCTTATATACATAGTGTATTGTTGTAGTGTAGTGTAATTGTAATTTACAGCACTTTCTTTTGTACATCTTATAACAATTACTTATTTTATTCATGCTCTGGTATTT